>VYZU01073787.1:0-21494 GCA_013401355.1 Ceyx cyanopectus | reverse complement strand
AACAGGGTACTGTCTGAAGAGCAAAAATAAAAGCAAATTAATGCAAGACTTTCTGGATATCTCATGTTTAACAAAACGTATTTTAGCAAAATTACATCAAGTCTAACATCAAAACGACAGAGACAACCAGAAAGGCATGAAACCCCTTCAGGCCATTGGCTTAATATGCAAATGGCAACTCAAACATTTTATTTCCTTTTTCACTGATGATATGCTATTCCAAAACTTGCAAGATGGAATGTATTTGTCTATAAAGTGAACCTCAACCCAAATTACAAATTATACAGTGATATATTTTATCATTCTCTTGTAAGACCATAAACCAAGTGGCTAATAGATGAAGGAAAAATTAGTGCTGCAAACAAACACATATAACTGGGGCAATGTTTACTCATACCAAATTAAAACATTATCTTGGTAAATTTAACGGAAATACAGCCTTTTGCAAGATTACAATTTATTATTTAGGATAAAATAGTCAAATTCACTATACTTTTAGTGCTGACCATTAAACAGATCTATATTGAAAGGACAAAAACCATACACCAGTAATAGCTACTGATAGCTACCACAGAATATACAACTCACATGTGCAAGTCTGTTTCAAACTGATTCTTCTTTAAATATGTGCTGGTAAAAGAAAAACAGTTGCATGGATGGTTTGGTTTTTGTTCCTTGTTTTTTAAAAATTTTCCATGGAAAGCAAGAGGCCATAAGAGCATTTTGCTTTGGCTTGCAACACACCAATCCCCTCCCCCATCAACTTACATTTTTCAGAAAGAACTTTTTTCTCTGCTGCAAAATTCTAATAAGACTGTACTAAGTCACTTAAATTGGAGGGTGAAGAACTCAAGGAGATAGCCTCCTCTGTGCTAAATATTCCATAACTTAAAGGCTTTCGAAAAGTTTAAAAAGACTGACAGAAGCCACAAGAGTAAAAAGTTTCTGATCAATCCCTCTTCACCAATTTCAATCTTTTTCAGATACACTTTCTTCCATTAATTTGTCTTTGCCTCTTGCAACAAAACTAGTAAAATTAAGAGAAATGCTTTTAAAACAAGTTATTATTTCTGTCACTAATATCAGCAATAATTTTAAGTAAAGAACATGTTATCTAATTTAAGTTTAAAACTTAATTAAACCAAAAATTTTTTAAATAAAAAAACCTCAATTTTTAGTAGAAAGTCTCTCAAAGTTCACTTAGCACACTCTCTTTAAGAGACCACACTAATTTTTTTCAATCTAATAGAACAGGCCAATTTACACCAAATTCTGAATGGATATCCAGTGACGAAACACTTAAATTCAGATTTTATCTTTGACACTGAATAGCTTNATCGTGTTAATGCTCAATGTTAACTGGCAAAACTTTATATTGAACATCTAAAAGTTCAAGTCCTCACTGCTCTTGACAATGATTTTGATATTTTATCACAATTCTGAAAATTTTATTCTTTTAAAATAAATGGTTCTGAAATATTCTCTATAAATACTGTACAAGCCCAAGCAATACTAGGTTCATTTTCTAAAAATAGGAATAGCTCTGAACTCTGCCACCAACATTATACTGAAGAAACCAAAAACTGTGGCACACCAATCACTACACTGAGCAACTGCTATTTGGCACATGGAGCCCATAATCATCCTAAAAAAAAATAAATAAATCATAATTTAAGTATCTTACACTGACTCAGTGACTCTTCCATACCAGACAGCAATGCTTCTTCAAGGCTAACATACCCAATCTTAGCAGTCAAAGCTCAGGAGATTAGTTTCTTGCATCCAGCATTAGAAATCAATTCTGTACTGTAGAGGCACTTGGCAATTTAATTTAAAAACCGAACAACAACAAACATACTCAAAAAGAATATGTCAACACTGTAAGAAAAATGCTTAATTTTCTCTGCATTTTTTTTATTTCAGAGATGAGACGGGCCATATAAATCCAATTTTGTCACCCAGAATACCAGTTGATTGACATGTCCTTAAAGACTGATGTGATCATAAGCATGCTCCCAGGCAGGTCCCACTGCAGACAGAACAAAAGTCAGTCTTGGTCTCTGCTACCCCAGATTATTTTCTGAGAGCCTTGGGTAAAGATTTAGCATTAACCATTTTCTCCTGTTCCCTCACAGAGCTCTTCAATGGTAACAAACATATGCTCTAAGCTACTTTTATCTGCATTGCCTGCCTGCCACCCCTCACTGCCACTGAACTAGCTGATCCACACACACACAGAGGATGAAAGACCTCAAAAGTACCTTCTCCAGAGCTTCCTATGCAACTCCCTCTGCCACACCCACGGATCCAAGATAAAACTGGTGCCTTGCCTTACCACGTTGGCTATATACACTGTCTTTGGAAGAGGGAGGAAGGATTCTAGCTCTCCTGGGAAGCCTCTATGCTTGATCCAGACCCCACTGAGGGTGCTGAGACACACTGCTGCAGGTAAATGAGGCAAAAGCTGCAGCAGGCAAAAAAATGCTCCCCAGCTGCTAAAGCTTTGCTCTTGCTTTGTAACAAGCCATAAATGCTACACCAGGAGACAAGATCTATCTGTGCCACTGCCTCTCACGACTGCAGTTACAGGACTAGCTAAAAAAAAAAAAAACAACAACCCAACCACCACAACACAAAAAGTCAAACCAGCAGTGACAACAACACAAAACATAGCAAGAGAAACCAAGGGCTTTGCATCATAGCCCAGAGCACAGGTCTCAGTCAGCAAAATGCATGTTGCCATTTGTCCATTGCAAGAGGCAGCCCTCACTGTCACAGCACACCTCATAGTCTAGGGTGATGAGTTGTGACAAGTTTTTCCACAAGCATAAGTTTCAAAGTTGATTTACTGGTGAAAAATGAGAAGCTGACTGTGGTGGTGATCTCCTCTTACATGAGTTACTGCTCTTTCCCACAACAGATGCAGCTCTCAGGCAGAGCCAATAGGGAAAGTTTACTCTGATGGATGAAACCATCCTTTTCAGTTGTTTTTCTCTGCACTGAGTACTTTAGAGAGTTTTTTCTTCCACCCTTATTCCTCCTGTGCCCTAAGATTTGTATAACTCACTTTTACTACTTTGTCTCTTTCTTTTTTTTTTTTAACAGCTGTTTCTGCTTTCTCTTGTACTTCCATTCTTCTTGAAATAAGTACAGTGGACACTGCACTGATACGCAACTTTGCCATGACATTTGCTTATTCTACTGGATGCTCAGGTCCACACAGAAGCATCCTAGGCTACCTGCAATACCTTTTTTTTTTTCTTGAGACAAAAGGAGATGCACTAGCCTGGTCAGTAAAGCAGGATCAACAAGAATGAGCTTCAGGGTAAGCTGAGAAAAGGTCTGTGTCTGCCCAGACTTGCAACCCAACGTGTGCAACGCAGCTCCAGCTCTGCAATGGAGCAAATCTCCACAAACCACCCCCTATCTCCCACCACCATAGAACACAAAGGCAGAAGAAAATAAATCTCCCAAGTAGAGGATTAAGTATGATGTGTTTCCCAATAATCATTTTTGGTGCTTTTTTCCCTTGAATAAGCTAGCAAACTGTTACTCAATTTTATTGTTTGGGACTCTTAGGACTGACTGCTGAGATAACTCGTGTATGGGGCGAAGCTACTGCACTGCCATTAAACAGCACTGAACCCCCACATAAAGGCTCCATTCAGAGTGAAGCAGCCCCTCACTGGAAGGGGATGAAGCCACCACAGTTTAGGGCCATTTAATCCCTGAAAGGCAGCCTCTATACTGGGATCCAATGTCCTTTAATTCAGCCACATTCACGTCCTACCATTATTGTATTCATCTCAACTTTCTTTACATTCCCCTGGAGAAGGGCCCTTAATGAAGAAATCATCTGCCTTCGGGCTATGTAAATGGCTTATATTTACATCACTTTCTTGGCAACTCAGGCACGTCAGACATAAAACTCTGTATTTCCCCAAAATAAGGAAAATGTGCTATGACAGGCACCAATGCTGAACGAGAGCTTTTAGGAGGCCGCTAATGGTGTATTTTTCCTGTCAGAAAATGTTGTGTTTTATTTTTGAAGAAAATAATCAAACAACTTTGCACTAAAAATAAAAGACAGTTCTGCAATGAAAACAAAGTAAAAAATTAGTTTTCCTGTTTATCTAAAACATTACCACAGAAAGCCTTATTGTGTGGTTAAATGACATAATTACGCATGATTTCCAAAAAACCACAAAATGGTCAGCATTTTTTCTGCCTGAAAAATACCCACAGAATTTCAGTAAGAATGTAACACTACCAAGCCACTTCTATATCCAGACTGTTTAAATTAATGGTACAGCAGAATACATATGCACAAAATAGAGAAGAAATAAATTGCTTTAACACCACTTAAAGTATCTGAAGACGTTAAACTTTCTTGAATTAAAACCTAGATTTATTGTTCTCATTTACTTGGCCCTGCAGTCCCAACTTAAATGTATGAAACCAAGTGGGTCTCATTCCTTGCAAAGCACATGCATTTCCCACATCTAAAACAGCTGGCACAGATACGAATATTTGGGATCATATGGCTTAAACACAGTCCTGCTTCTCCAGCAGGAAACCATCTTTTACCCTAAGCAGAAGAATGACTGATTTCCCAACTGTTCCTAGTCCGCATCCTTAAGACTAAAAGAAATGTGTTATTAACTCTGATAATTGGACTGTGAGGACCTTTAAATCACAAATGAGTATTAAATTTTTCTAACAAGACAGAAAATATAGGAAAACAATGCTTACCAGAAGGGGAAACTTAAGAATCACCAGTGAATTCATCACCCTGGATAAACTAAATTGTGCTCTAATGGCACAAAATACAACACTGAACAAATTCAGAGAAACTCAGACCTCTGAATTCAGCTCAGGTTTGGGTTTAGTAGTGATGATAGAAATAATAGCAGAATATTTACATTTCAGATCGACTGCACTTCTGGGGTTTTGTATATACCTGCACTCCTTTAGTTTTCATTATTCCTTAGTTCATTTTTGTATGTAACCTGGCAAGACTTCCGTGCATTAAATACTGTGGAATCTTCATTAAATCAGCTGATCTTTTGCCACTTCCAGCAGTTTTCAATAATCCTTGAAGGATTCAGCTACTGCTGACTTCCCTTTCTCAACTTAGGCAAAAGACCAATTCTAAATACAGAACATATTTCTGAGGCCAGAAACATTTTGGTAGCATATTATGAGAAAAGGTCATATTTAAGAACAAGGGTAATCAACACTCGAAGTTAACAAAATAATTACTGCTGTTTTGAAACTCTAAGTATATCATAACTAACATTTATGAAAAAAAAAAAGTATTGATTAAATTAAGGTGAAGAGATTCTCAACTGGCTAAAACAGAAATGCATCAATTTTAAAAGTTAATTTAATCAGAGCCTAGAAAAAAAAAAAAGGCTGCAGACATGAAGTAGTGACTTATTTCCTAATTCTGCATTAGTACAGAGTTTTGCTTATTTCTTGGACATACCTACAGAAAAAATTTCTTATCTCCTAGATAAATGCAAAATCAATTTCAATTCAAATACCATTAAACAAATAGCATCTTGCAATATAGAAATAATATGCTTGAAAGTTTTTTTTAAATAATGTCTTCCTGTTATGCTGATTTATTTTTTTTTCACAGTACATTTCTATTGTCCTCAAAGTAATCCATTTCATCATACAAAGTAAGAGCTGGACATGTGGTAGTTATGAAGCCCTGGTGTGCAGAACTCCCACTCATGCTGGTAGTTATGAAGCCCTGGTGTGCAGAACTCCCACTCATGCTGGAAGCATCAGTGGCCAGACCCATGCTCCACAGAAGTGCTGCAGCATCAGACATGACCACAGCCACCATCTCCCCCCCTCTCCCTCTATAAGCAGGGTCTCTGCCCAGGTGGCCCCTCACACCAGTGCCTTCTGACATTAGGAATGGACCCTGCCCAGACTGGAGAAGTCACCTCATGACTCCCACTCTCAGCCCCATCTCCATCAGTATGTTGCCCACTGTTACTCTGGCACCTCTACAAACTTGCTCGGCCTCACTTTGCATTATTTTGCAGACCTGACAGTGAGTTTGTTTTCTTTAATACAACCACCTTCCCAGCAAGAAACCAAACCACACAAAACAAAACAACAACAAACCACAAGTAAGAAAGCAAAAAAGAACACAAACGCACATCACTCTGATTTAGGTATATTTCAGGTTTTATCCAAACAAGCAAAGAACCACAACAGAATCCAAAGCCAAGGCACACTGCAAGGAGGTTTTTGTTTTAGACACATCACACTTCCTCAGAGAATCCAGAATGAGATTCAAATGTACATTCAAGAACAGAAAAAAAACAAACATGCCACTCATCCTATAGGAACACTTCCACCACTGATTTCTTTCCATAGGAACCTCTGCCCCTAGTCACCAGAAACTACAATTCATCTGTATCATAATTTGAAGTATTTTCATAAGCAATAGGTCCTGCAAGACAATAACAAAAAACCAACATAAAACCCAACGTACCAAGCTACATTTTTTCCTAAATTTCCAGTTTTTCAGCTGTATTAATTCCCATGCAACCCAGTGAAATGAACAGCTCACAAACGTAAAGGTTTATTCAGTGTCCATAGTACACTCAACTGTGCCAACAGCTTCAGCGAGTGGACACACAACAGTAAATTATAGGACAGAGGGTTTTTTATCTCTTTTTCCCATATCCTGATATTTAAGGCTTATTTTTCCCATTGACTGTCTCATTTGCAGACATCTGCAAGCACAGTTTCTTGTAGCTCGCTCTCTCTCCCCCAAAGATGTCCAGTTAGTGTCTCTACTGTTGCTGCCTGGTTCAAGTCATGGCAGGTTTCTCAGAGGCAGCTGCAACTCACGAAAGTCAGACAGCAAAATTTTCAACAGCCCAAACAACAAGCCTTGACATACCCATGCCTATTCCAGAGAAGCAGAGAGGGACACAGCACAAAGCAGGAGCTCTTGCAGAATAACTAGTGCAGTATGTTCACAGCAGACTTCAAAAATCACACTCCAGAATGCTGGTGAACCCAGAATTAAATCACACACATAAGAAGTGTAAATTCTTACCCAGTTAAACTACTCAATGAGTTTCTTCAAGTCCAATTTTATCACAGTTTGACTAGCATACATATCTATGTTCCTAGACAAGCTAGGTAAAATATATATTTCTTCAGCGCTGCACTAAATACAACTTTGTATACATTGAGTCTTCAGCCATTGCCAGCTGCACATACTGAGGGCAGAAGGATGGCAGAATGACTTTTGATTAGTCCCATTTGTTGTTAGTCCTACTCATGTAGGCTTTACTACAATAGTAACACAGTAAAAACTGACTACAGGAAATACAAAGGGGGGGATGGGTGGGGGTGGAGGTAAAGAAGTCTACCTTAACTGCTGAGTTCAAGAAAGTTGGATGACTTTCAGTCATCGAGGAAGGAGAAAATGCAACTTAGCGTCCCTAAAAATCATCGATAACTCTTTTTTTTTAATCTTAAAGACTAAGTAGATAGTGTCACTAGTTTTGTATCAGCATTTATTCGTTTGTTAATAGCAACTGTGCTGAATGCTTAAGAAAGCATGTCCAGGAAAGGTACTTCTCAGTAAACAGTCAAATTTCCCATCCCCAATATCCCAGCAAGGGTACAGTCACCTCTCAAGGCCATTTCCTATTAAAATAGGCTGTAAGAACTTATCATATCTTTGCTATTTAAACAAAATAGATAAATACAATTACTCTAATTTTGTCTTCAGGCTACACACACGTCCTCTATGGTAAATACATACACTGCTGGAATGCAGCAAGTTACCGACGTTGTGTTTGTATGATTTTTAAACAAAGTTAAAAAAAAAAAGTCGGCTATTACTTAGAAGAATTCTCTACTGCGTTCTTTAAGTGAAAAATCAACACAACCTGGCTTTATATTCCCATTCACATTTATAAGCTAACGTGTTGGAAACATGGCTGGTCAAAACAACATTAAAACATAGTATTGCAAATTTGTAACAAACACTAAGATAAATAACTGGTTTTAAGAAGCAAAGGTGTACTCATAACATTTGTCAAGTATCTGATCTGTGCAGCCTCCTGTTCACCTAGCTCGTTAGGCTATTTTAAAAAGTCAAAGTTCTATTTTAAAACTATCAGAATCGGTCTGTATCCTTTAAAACCCCATTTAATCTCAGTTATGAGTAAACATCAAACATCCCACAAACACTAAAACAAGAAAGGAATTTTAATGAGAAAACAATCAAGAACTTAAAGTAGTCCTATGGAATCCATTAAAGTTTTTTTGGGTTTGTTTTTGTTTAAAAGAAAGGAAATGGTGCAAAATGTCCTTAAAATCCCAATGTTCCCAAGATTGCAATCTGAAGGCCCCCTTAGATGCCATGCCTTAAAAGGCAAAAAGAGTCTAGACACACTGGTAAAACTGAACATTAAAAAAATAGATGTGGGCCAGAACATTGAAGAGTGCTGCCAGCTGTACCGGGGAATGCGTGAAACCTTCAAGCTCATCTTAAGAAGAACTGCACAGTAGTATCTCATCCAAAATAGAAAAGAGCCCACAGACTGTCACTGCATAACTGCAAGTCCACCTCCTCGTGATTTTGTTACTCACAAAGGCATCTGCCTGAAGACAGCAAACAAACTTGGCACACTGCAACAGAGGACTCTAAACATGTTAACAACACAAAAGCCCCAAGACTCTAGCAACAAGGCCCTCACCTTTAGTCAAGATTCTCATTGTACTGCCACCATGAACTGAATACAAAGACTGAATTCTGGAATAACACTTTTTCCAAAATACTTAAAAGAACTGTTACCAATAGCACCATATGAAAGCAAAAGAGCTCCATGTTTAATAAGAGGTTTCTTTCATCTGCATTTAGATAAGTTTCTAAGCAATGAATGCAACAACTAGTTTCTATTCAAAAAGTACATGATCAAACACCTAATTATTCACAACACACAAGTATTAATTCCTAGCATGAAAATCATTTCATAAGCCAGAAGTTGCAGAAGGTTATTAAAGACTTGTAGAAGTTATTTCATAATATTCACAACCCTGCTTGTTGCTTTCTTGCATGAACATTTCAGTTTGATACATACAAAACTACAGAAAACTACTAACACGGAAATGCTTGTAGTTGACTCCCAAAATAACTTTTAAAAAAATTGCCAGAACTATTCTGGGTAATGCTGTATTACTGGCAGATTTATAGCATTTGAGAAATAACAATGTTTAGCTTAAGTGAAAGTTACAGCAGAAGTATCACCACACACAACTCCAGATGCAAGCACAGGAGGCATTTCTACACACTGGGCACAGGGCTGCTGTGCTTTTAAGCTCTATTGTAATGAAGAGATTTACCACAAACAAGTTCAGCTCACTTGCAGGCTGAACACTTTGTGAATATACATACAAGCTAAAGAAAATTTAAAGTGTATCAAACAAGGAATTATTCAAGCAACCTGAAGATCAAGTTACATATTAAAAAAGGTTTAGCTGCAGACAAGGCTGAACGCACTTTTTTGGATAAAAATGCATCATATTTTACAAGCTAAGGCACTATCAGAGCCTTAACAGCCATTAATTAACTACAACAGTCAGAAACCTAATAATAAGGTTTTATTACTTTACACACAGTGAGATGAAAATATTAAAAGTCACTCTGCTTACCCAAAGCCACCCTTGAGGCAGTGTGCCACTCCAGCAGCACACTGCTGCACAAGTACAGATTTCACCCCGGTCATCCATCCACTGCCTAAAAGCAGGCTGGAGGCCTGTCACTGTGAAGACTGCATTACTCCACTCATGTTGCTGCATTTGGCCAAGTGAGCCATCAGCTCCAAGACTCTCTTGCCCACAGTCACTAATATTTTGGACCCATCTTGCCACAGTTGGACATTCTTATGCCCATTCTGCATCAGGTTACTGTTATCCAGTTATTGCTTTCTTCCTTCCATACTCTTAAGAGTAAAGCAGAATTTGAAACTATCCACCATCTTAAGAGAGAAATTTATAGCAGAAATTTAGAGTTTACTGACAGTAGGACACCAGCCCAAGGCCAACTGGTGTTAAGAGACACCATGAAAGAGACCAAAACCCATTCACCTTTCTATGGGAAGGCAACCACAGTCTTTTCTTCAGCTGCTCACAGAAACAATAAAAAGCAAAGCTAGACAGAGTTGGCTGATCATTCTTCCCTCTATGATAAATGTCAGTTTAAATATTGCCACACTGGAGATCTACAACCTTTAAAGATATTTTTTTTCCAAAGAGAAATCAAGCCTTTCAGGGACACTGAAGAGAACTAGATTACCTAATGAGGATTTCTAAGCATATTTGTCTATTGCAAATTTGATCGTTTTAATATGACATTTCTAATAGTCCTTTTCTAAAACCAAATGCCAAAGGTCACCAGTGTCTGTTGTCATGCTTAGTATCTTTAGAGCAAGCAGCTGTAAACACCCCTGAGAATCAACACACAATATACAACACACGGTCACAAGGATTTCTTACCTACCACACATTTATTGTTTGGAAAAAACTGAGAACAGAAGATGGAAGATACAGTTAACCGCAGAATGACTGACTATACATTACCAATGCAATCCTAGGATGTAAGGGGAGAGCCTGCTCCAGCAGAGGCTTGAAAAGTGCCATGTCACCATCCACCCTGGCAGGACACCCTCGAAACGTTACCCACTCCTCAGGTTCTGCCGACTGCAAAACGGTTACCACAGCCACAGGGTGGTGCAAGGAAGAGACAGACGGGCCCAAGCCCAGAGAGTCCGTCTTACCATCAGAGTCCAGAACACTTTTGTCTTGCCTTGTGCAGCAAGATGAAGGCTGCTTGAGTTCAGACAGCTGTTCTGAACTGCACAAAGGCATAAAGAGTTGTTAAGGAGAGCAGCAATGTTAACACAAGAAAAAATGGCTATCAACTGACAAAGTTCATACCAGAAATGAGGAAGGTTTCTATACTGCTTTGAAGTGCAGAACTAAACAGCAGCTAACTTAACATCAATCACTTAGGGAAAAAAACGTCAGGTACAGAGCTGCCTGTGACACCGGAGCTGCCCTGGGAGGCTCAGGTATCTCCTGCAGAGCTCTACTTCTCACCCAGGCTGCTGAATGCTTTCTGTAAGGACTGACCTGACCACCATGGAATGACCTCACCACACAGAGAATATCTACTGACCTCTAATTGCTACAGTTTAATTTTCTGCAGCGTACTTACAAAAAAACCCCAAATTTATGTATAATCATTACAGTCACTAAGTCAGTTTCTGGATCTGGAAATTATAATGACAGTAAGCCACAAAACAACTTTTCTAACATTGAGCTACTCTCCATCAATGAATATGAAACTTTTCCTTCTGAAAAGTGTGAACATATGAGCTGCTATTTCCACCAGAAATAGCTCAGAATCTTGCCTCCTCTGATGGGCAATATCATATGCTACTGAGAACAAGACAAGAGCAAGCATGCAGTGATACTTCCCAGTACACTTATCAGCAACTTGTATCTCACGAGACCCCCCCCAAGCAGAGATATCACCTTGGTTAAAAGGAGTGTCTGATAGATTTTTATAGCATTTGGAAAAGACTCATGAAGAAAATGAAGTGTAGGGCTGTCTGAGCCACAGAGGCCAGCACTAACCACCACAAATGCCATCCTCTTTTAAGCAAGCACATGATAAGGGTTTTCTGGCACATGCTACTTCAACCAGAAGGTTGCTTTGTGATTTTATTGCTCCAGTAAAACCATCCCTAACTACTCTCAATGTCAATTAATCTTGCCAGACACAATTTTTTTCACATCAGTTGTCCCAACTGCTAAAGGTGATACATGTTAATTTAAAACAAGTGCCTGTGAAAACCTGGCAGGATCGTGGTGAGATCCAACGAGGCTCCCAACAGGATCCTGCCTGGTCTTCTCATAACTCACCTGGAGTTATGGTTCTCAAAGAAACCAAGGAGCTGAAAACAGTCATGATTCACCATGGTAATTTCAGTGGGGAACATACGTCTATGTTCAACTGGTAGTAAGATACTTGAATGTGCACAATTATAACAATCAATAAAAAATATTTATGCATTTAGAAAAGTTTTAAGAGAGGGGAGGAAAAAAAACACCCAGATAATCTCACGTAAAGCAATTTCCAGCAAAGAGATGGTACCTGCTAACCAGCTCATCTCTTCTGCATGACAACCCCTCCTGATTCCTCACATTTCTCTCCCTTTCTCCCTTCCTTTCTCCCTTCCTTCCTCCCTTTCTTCCTTCCTTCCCTTCTTCCTTCCTTGCTTTCTTCCTTCCTTCGTTTCTTCCTACCTTCCTTCCTTTCTTCCTTCCTTTAGCAAGCACACTCAGTAAATGAGAGATTTTCATTAGGAAATTCAAAGGAATGAGGAAGAAGCATGAGAACAAAAGAAACCATTTGAGGATGTCCACAAGGAAGGTTTTTGAGGGGTATCTGATAATTGTACAGTAGTTCCATGGGAATTGTTAAAGCACCCAGAAGCTCGAGAAACATTAAACCATGCCAGAAAGTAATGAAACTAAACTCTAAAGAGCTTTTCTGCTCTGGTCTCCAAGGACAGCTATCTAATGTCTCTCATCTGCCATATGGCAAGGTACTGCTCCACCTAAATGATGGAGAGTCAGCTGAGACAATTTCCACCTATATTTCAGCTTCCCCACAGGAAAAGCATTTCTTTAGTACACAAATCTGGCTTCAACCTGACTTCCATTTAAAGTTCAAACACTCCAAAAAAAAAAAAAAAAAAAAAAAAAAAAAAAAAGCAAGACAGCTCCATACTGCTTTCTGCTTTCTCCATCCATTAGTTTACTCTTGCATTGTTTACTTCCCACTCACCTGATGACACTCAATCAGGTGTCTCAGCCATCCCAGCAGCCCTGAAAACTCCCTTCCTGATACAGTCCACCTTCCTCTGAGCTGCTTCTTTGAAAGACTTTTATAGCTTCTGCACTAGCTACAGCAGATGTTTCCTCACAGATCCAAATAAAACACAAACTCAACTGTTTCAACAGACTAAGATGGGCAAAAGAGATACTTTCTGAAAAGCTCACCTATCTAACAATAAAGCTTTCAAAAAGAGGAAAATCGGTTCAATACTAAGCTGTTCCATATGGCTGCTTTTTATTACTTCCTCACTACTCTTCATATTGAATATTATTGACTAGGCAGACATATGTACTATGTAGCTGTTCAACTTAGCCTTAAATATTAATAAGAAGCCCTAAACAGTAAAACACAGTTTCCTTAGTTTGCACACCCAATTTAAAATTAACCAAAAACTATAATGCTACTCAATCTTTTCTGGAAGTCAAAGAAAAAAAAAAAAAAATACAAAATACAATTCAGAAATAAGCTATACAATACTATACATGCATCAAAATCATAGCTAATTATGTCAGTGTCTTCTTATAGGACATTTTAGGGCAGTCTCTCAAAATATTAATAAATGAGTTTAAACTATTCTCTCGTCTAGTGGCACCTAAATTACTCCATATGCTTAAAATGTCATACTGCTTTCCAGCTTGCAATGACTCCTGTAACAGTGTTTTCAACCAATAAAGACAAATCTACAATGGAACAATATTCCTACAATCACCTACTTTTAGCCACTTGGGGTTCTGCCCCATTCCCTGTTCCTTCTGCTTTTGACACTCAAAAACGGACATTTGGAAGAAGAGCCACTGAAGCCACAATGCTTATCCTTCATATACAGTACTATGAACTAATCAGCAAACTCCTTCAACTGAAAATTAGAAAAAAAGAGCAATTTGTCTTGAGCTGATAATTTTGGTCTGTCAATCATGTTTGTATTTTAAGACAAATCCTGATGCTAAACTAAGCATGTGCATTATCTTTCCCATGCATTCTCTTTACTAGAATATATTTACGATTTTTATCCTAACCAATACTTGTCTTCTTATTTTTTCTCTTGTGCAATAAAGGGAGTTCCTCATTTTTAAGAGCTACAGTTTTATATTATGGACTTAGATACATTTTAGCTCCTACAGCATTTTTAAAGTTATTACTAAACATTAAAATAATTATACTTGGCAAAAAGCAAATTAATCACACTGTGGAATATGTTCTCTTTTTTTTACTAAACTACTCAGTTTTTCTTCAGTTTGCAAAATTCAGTAGTTTGCTCCACCAGCCATTACAATGAACTCCAGCTCCCCTGGAGTACAACTGTGCAGAAACTGAAGGTGTTTTGCTGGTACACAGACTTCTACCCTGCATTAGCTGATTTCACTTCTTGTTAACTTCTGACCCAGTGGGTTCAAACACTCCACAGGAACGACGCACAACAGCTCAAGTCACTCTTGTGCAATAGCTCTGATCACTCTCATTAAAAAGGCACAACGACTCTGTTCTCCTGAAGATATTCATCTGCACGTACACACCTTCCTAACAATGTGCTGGAAGAAGTAACGACTTTGTTCAACAAAGAACACTTCCCTGTCCCTAACTCCAGCACTACCTGGTTTTCCACCCATCTTTCTCTACAAAACTAACAAAACTTAAAGAGATGTAACTTTGAAACTTGTTCCAAGCAAATCAGAGTTTAATAATAATGGATTCACTCCTTACCAGTAATCACTCATTTTAATTACAAGCTTTAGTGACATGACTTGCCACAGTTATTAGTGTACTACAGAAGGATCAGCAGTATGAACAGAAACAAAATTCCCGAGGGCAGATTATTTCAGCGTCTCAGGCAGCACCACCCCAGGATTTCCACCACACACAGCTTTTAACAATTCGAAGACAGGTAGATGTGGCACAGTGATGACAGACTCTTTGGCTTCGGTCCTGAGAATACATAACAGAAATACAACTATTTCTAGTTGTTAAGACTACTCAGGTAACACACTCGCTGCTACCACTTGCAGACAACAGTTTCTGTTCTACACCGAGGAAACAAGCAGAAAAACTAAACTAAGCTAAGTTAAAAAAATGCACTTTTAAATGTTATTTGTAAAAATAATTAAATAAATCACAGATTAATCACTGCAGCCTGCTATACATCTTCTATACATCTGCTTTGCTGTTGAATCTCGGATAATTTCATTGCATTTTACATTAAGCCTGTATGTGCAAGCTTTGTCTTGTACTAATCAGCAGTGTTTTTAAATGCTGGCTGCAGATATGAAATATTAAAAGTGTTTCTGTCATCACAGTCCTCAAAGTACTCACTCATTATAAGGGAAAATAATTTGTAGCACCCTGTAAGAAACTACTTATTTCAAGCTTACTGCCATTTTCTTAAAACCTTTATTTTAAGATATCCTGAAAAACACGTGTTAATTTAAAAAACATTAATATCGAAGTCATTCTGAAAGTGGATCAGGTGAAAACAAACACCAGCGTTATCAACAGGAAAACTGACAAAACGAGGAGATGTTATTGCAGTTTTGCTGTTAAGGTGCTTCGAGACTTGCACTGACTCCCACAAACAGTTCAGCTTTTCAAAGGACATTAACAAATTAACATATACATTTCATTTTAGAACAGAAAAACGTGTTTGATGGGTTCCTCCCCGCCCTCCCTACGTTTCTTTTTATTTACTCTGTACACTTAAAAGACCTTCAGCCTGTTAAAGGAGAACACGTGAGTACTTCGAAGGCACTGAAGTTGATCCCGTGGGACAACCCACGCCCGAGACCCCCACCTGGGCACTTCAGATAGGTCGCCCCATTTATGCGGTCCTCAACGAGCACCCCAGACCTGAACAAACACCCACCAGACCAAAACAAACACCCACCACACCTCGCAGCGACCCGGCCGGGCTGCCGGGGCAGTGTCACCTGGGCAGGACCGCTGCGCACCTCCAGCCCCCACCACGCCGCTCCCCAAAGTCTTCACGGCAAGTCCATCGAAATGAAAGAGCATTTAATATTTGAACTGAACAGTTTACATACTGAGAAGCTGACCTTTTCTTTCCACCTATGGAAAGCCAGCAGCTGTGGAGTTTTCCAAGGGCACAGGCAGGCCCTGGCATTCCCACTGAGGTAAAACCCTTTACTAAATCAGCCGGCACAGCCGAGCCCCCCTACAGAACCCACCGTAATGGAGGCCTAACCGGGCCGCTTCCCGCTGCGAGGGGAGGCCACACCACCTGACGGGAGCGAGCCGGGCGGACCGCGACCCACCCCAAACCTAGCAGCGTTTCTTCAGCCGCCGGGGACGGCAACAGGGCAGAGCGGCGGTATCCGGGAAGGCAGCTCCCGGGCCGGACCGAGCCTTCCCCCCACACCGGGCTGACACAGCCCCGGGCTCCCCGGCCGCCTGAAATGGAGGACGGCTGGGCCGCCGCCAGGCGCCTCGCCCGCAGGTACGCACCGCGCCGCGGGGCCAGAAGGGCGGGGGTGCCTTTCCCCGCTCCCTGTCCGCACCCGAAGGGGGAAAGGAGCCCGCCAGGGAAGTTCTCCCAAGCGCGGGCGGCCGCGGGTCCCCTTCCCGCCGGCAGTACCTACCACCTCGGCCAGCTTGATCCTGCCGAAGGTGCCCCGCAGGTAGTCCAGGTCACAGCGGAGGCCGCCCAGCCCGCGGCGCTGGCTGACGGGCTCCGTGGTGGGCTGGTAGGGACTGCTGGCCCCCGAAATCATGGAGGTGCTGGACGCCTCGCCGTCGAAGCCCTCCAAGTCATCGCCGTTCCTCATGGTTGCCGGTGCCGCCGCGCTGCTTAGGGGCTGGTCACGAAACTCCGGCCCGAGCAGAGCCGCGCTCACCTATCGGAGCGCCGGCTGCATGGCTCCCGCCGACCCCCTCAGGCAGAGCGGCGCGGGGGGAGCGAAGGAAGCATGGTGCTGTGCCCCGGCCCGACCGCCGCCTCAGCCCCAGCCCCGCGCGGGAGGATGATGTGAGAGGGGCGTCGGGTGCAGCGCCCCGCCGCTCGGGGGCGCCCTGGCCCGCAGAGGGCGGCGGGAGGCGCCGTGCCCGGGGCCGCCGCGGCGCGCGTTCTGACTGGAAGGAGACCGCCGCGGCTCCCTCGGCCACCCCTCCGCTCGCTCCCCTCCCCCGGCTCCGGCAGGGCAGCTCCGCTCCGAGCGGGGACGCTGCTCGCTGCTGCCGCCGCTCCTCCCCCTGCGCTCAGCGGAAAGGGCGGAGAGAGCCCGCCCCAGAGGGCGCGCCGCGCCCGGGCGGCGCCTGCACTGGCCCGCGGCCTCCCGCCCGTTCCGCCCTCGCGGCCGGCACCTGCCCCCGGCCTGTCCGCCGCCCTCGGGGCCGCCTGAGCAGCGGAGGCGGGGAACAAGCACCTGCCCCGGCCCGACCGCGGGTTCCCCGCTCCGCGACCGGCGCCAAGCCTGGCCGGGGACGGGCGGGGGCAGCCGCCGGGTCACCGTGCCCGGCAGGAGCCGTCTGGAGATCACCGTTGTTGGTCCTGCCGGTTTGGGCACTTTAGAGCCATTAGCCGTGTACTGCCTTAAAGGCTGTTGACTTTAGGAGTTGTAAAATGCATCGATGTCAATCAACGACACCGACAGTTTAAATTGCAACTTGGGAGTGAATCCTTCGAGATAGGTGAAGCAGTTGGCACTGCTTAGAATTACACTTTCAAGCTTTTACGATACTGTACTCAAAGGAGTTAGAATTTCAGAAACATTTTAGAGTATAATTTTAAATAGTGACATTTTCCAAATAAACGGTTCTGACTCACTTTTCTCTTTGTCACCATTAAGGAGAAATTGCAACATAATAGGCAAATACAGGTATCACACGCATCTGAAGAAGGTTTTTAAGAATAAGAGTGAAGACAGACAGCATACTACAGACCCAGCCAGCTGAAGTATGTGTTCAGTGTTGCATCCTGCTATCTGCCATCTTTATCAGCCAGATCCTTGTCTTTCACATTACTAGTACAGTACTTTTGCATGTAACAGTGTTTCTACTATCTTCCTCTGGCCTCCAAGAGTCTCTTACCAGTATAGTTTTTCTATTTCCCATGAGCACCTTGGATTATCCACCTTGTTATTTCCTTTCCTATTTGTGTTTTGCTTAATCTCTCCCTTTTAGTTCTGAAGACCTTTGAATCCTTCTTTCACAAGCTTCTTCCTTGTAGCAAGTGATTTTTAATTTCAAGATATTTTATTTGCCTTTGTATATAAATAGATCCTACACAACACAGTGCCAAAAACAGACTCAGAGAGTACACCGGGAACCTGCATGGAGAAAGGGTTGGGCTTTGTCTACCATGATCAGTCATTGTTTGGTTAACTGGAGACACTGTGGACAGTAAGCAGCCAATAGAAGTCTTTTCATAGCTTTTCTGGTGCTGGGAGAGGCTGATATTCTCAGGAAAAATGAAAAGTTAGAAGACACACTTAAGAGAACAAAAACCGTGCCCTGTGGTGAACGGAAAATGACGGGGGGGGCGGCTGGGGAAGAAAACATGAGCAAGGCATTGAGAAGGATGGGAACTCTGTTCATTGGGTCACATAGAACCAGCCTAACAATATGAAATAATTAACCTAAGGGGAAAATCCTGCATTTGCACAGGGTTGGTCATGATAGACTGCTAAGTTTTTACAGTGTCTTATTTCAATTCTTGCATAACTCTGGAGAAAGAAAAAGTCTCACAGAGGTCCTTTTCTTGCAGAAAAGATCATGGGTAGGTGGCTGCCACTTCCAAGAGCTTCTCTGCATTCTTTTTAACTTAAGGCTCCACAGCCATTTCAGGAACAGGATTTCTACCTTTACCCAAGAGACATTTATAATTTGTTCTGAGGGACTGCTGTGGCCATTCTGGAAACCTATCCTGGGCAAGATAATGAGAAAATGTTTTTAAATATCCAGTGAACATTATTTTGATTAATCTTTTGCAGTTCTAACCAAAACACATCAGTTTGTTGAAGAGGAATCAAGGTATTGCAGAAGGCAAATGAAGGACAAAGGGAGAGGATGGTTGAGCGATTGAAGAAAAGGGTGAGGTGGTCAAGAGAGCTTGTTTCTGTTTCCTGGCATAGCCATTGCCTCATGTGCAGCCCTCAACAAACAATACTTTTTTTTTCCTGTGAAGCAGAGGATACAAAGTTTAAATGCATTTAAAATCATCACAGCAATCTGAGAACATTGAAAAGCATAAACAGAGTGAAAACCCTCCAGATGTTAGTGCACCGACTGCCTAGGGAGTGCAGTGCTCCTCTGCTCTGTCCCCGGCGTTACTTGAGCACTTGTGAGGAGTGTTTTTGGTGATGGTGTTGATGGTGCCACTGACTGTGGTTTCACAGCCGTTCCAGGCAGCTCCCAGGGCAGGGGGCTATCAGCACTGCTGCCCCTTTCAGCACCATGGCCTGTACAGCCAGCATCCCTCCGCTACAAATGGCCCAGGGCCAATACCAAGCCATACTGGGGGATTTTCTGGCATCCTCCTGGACGGGTGGGTGGGCTGGAGAGACTTGGCAAGGACTTGTGGGGTTGCTGCCAACATTTTACAAAGGAATCCTTTACACACATTCTTGCCTGATACGGCACCTTTTCAGCCTACTCTGTAGGACTTGAAGGAAAAAAATGTGTACATATAATATGTAAATAAAAGTACTGATCCAGTAAAAAGGTCATAGCATTCATCCAAGGCAGGTCACATTCTTTCATATAACTTTGTTTTTACCAATTCATAAGTTTTTCAGGCACAGCGTGCCATTTCATTGTGTGGCTGCATACCAAGCCTAGGAAAATGGGGAACCAGGTCAGCGATCATGACTCGAGACACCACCACAGTATCAGGCTAATCAGATACTGGAATTCACCAGAGAGGACTTCATATCCAGCTAAAATATGACTGACTAGTGAAAACAAGGAAGAAACGGCACAGAGGGAATGAAATCCAAGTATGCTATTCATAGTCACTATAGTCCTCACAGAATTACAGATCAAAGATCTGTGTTTTTACAGAGAGGTTAAGACAGCTTTGACAGAATTAAAATTCCCGATCAGAAAGAATATCCAGGACAGTGGTGATAAATTAAAACCAACTGGTGATTTTGGTGTAAAAAGCAGTGGAAAGAGAATCTTAAATATTATCACTGATAAAACTGAACAAAGCAACCATAATCTCTCAACTTTCATCTCAGCTGTTCATATAGCCTTCAGTAAACATCTTTAATAGACTTCTGAACTTCGTGTGAGTTCATTTTATCAATCACATGAAACATTTATTTTCAAGATTAAAAGCATGTGATTATTGCATCTGAATAGAAATATCAATTTAAACCTAGATTTCTCAAGCTGAATATTTTTTTTGTAGATCTGAATGGTGCTTATTATGAGTAGTGTTTAAATGCTGTTCAGAATGCAAAAGGAATTAGAATCCTACCAGGAAAGTTACATCAGTGCAAGTACCTGAGAAGAGCTGAGAGGTTCTTTAAGAAAATGCTCCGGTATTTCCACATGACCTACCAAAGGGAAGGAGCACTGGTATGCTGCCAAATTCCAAGAGAGCTGAGCTGTGATTAGAGTTTAACTCAGGCATCAGAGAGGAGGCTTCAGAGATGATGTTGTTTTCCTCACAAATTTCTCAATATTAAAAAAATGTTGAAGTTTTTTTTCAACTTCACTGTTGGGGAAAAAAAAATTCAAACTCTATCTCACCCTAAAAAGCTCATCGAGAACCTGCTTTAGGAAAACATCTGATAATTCTAAGTGCCTTGGTTCAGTACATTGTCCATTTTCACAGTGTGCAAGAGAAGCATGCACACTTTGATTTTGTAGCCATGAGCATCACGGGAGGTAGGTAGTTTTGCTGTATCAGTTAGGAACTAAGAATATCGGGAATAAGGTGCAAGTTCTGATAGGGAAAATTGGACATAATGGTAGGGAGTTGTACAGTCAGTTATCTCTAATGGGTAGAAGTTAACTGCTGCTAAACACTGTGATGATTCCTACCTCATCATGTCCAATCACAGCTGAAGCAGGACTGTGAAACCTCAGAGGGTAAGACCACTAAATAAAGGTACCTCAGAAACAGTACTG
Source organism: Ceyx cyanopectus (assembly GCA_013401355.1). NCBI lineage: Eukaryota > Metazoa > Chordata > Aves > Coraciiformes > Alcedinidae > Ceyx > Ceyx cyanopectus. Next base: position 457 of record VYZU01073787.1, on the reverse strand, counting down.
AAAACTTAATTGCTAGGCTAGAAGTCAGAGCAAGTACTATCAATTGAGGAAAGCACCAAGAGAGACAGAGAGGAGGGCAGAAAGAAACTAATCCAAAGGGCAACCTACAAAAACTTCTTCCACTGAACGTCCAGGAAAGTTCTGCATGCTGACAGCACAGTCAGTGTCTGCTTCTCCAATCTTATGGCTTGCTCAGGTTACTTTAGGCACACACTGACACAGCACAGCAAGGGGTTCTCCTGGTGCTTTGGTGGTTAAAGAAGTGCAGCTCTAGTAACAGTGGAAGTGGTTCCTACCCTGCAGGTAGACTATAACATGTTTACACTACCACAGTAGCCCATCCATACTGTCAACACCTATACCTGTATTCCAGCCCTTATGCTTTGGGAAATGAAACAGAGGAGCCTTGGAAGGCCCTACAGGCCTCATATGCTTATGTGACAGATACTTCCAGTGT
>VYZU01073677.1:0-10975 GCA_013401355.1 Ceyx cyanopectus | reverse complement strand
GGCATCTTGGCACTGCTCTTGCTCCAAGACAAATACAAGAAGCTCATACGGCTGGTGCACACACAGTCTTTACTAATCTTTACTCATTAACTGATTAATGAGCTAGCTAATCATGCAAAGGGTTAGGGGAGATGTTAAAAAGCTGTGCCAACATCATTGCTGCAGAAGGCACCAAGACCACACGCTGGGAATTTCAGGCAGCCTTTGCTAACCCAGGGAAGGCAGAGGGCACTAACTCTGCCTCCCAAAACCCCATCACTAACACCCCAGGAGCCCTCTGGAAGCATCCCTGCATCCCTCTGCACATACCCTGCCCTTGGGGACCAGCAGTGGCCAGGGAGTGGCCACAGGAGAGGCTGCTGGCAAGCAGTGGTCAGAGGAGTGAGGTGTTGCGGGCTGAGCACAAAGGACTCCTCCAGTGACAGGGAGACAAATTGGTCGAGAGTTAAGTTTCTTGACACCTAGTCTGCATGAAGAGGGCTAGCTGGGACGTCCAAGTGTCAGGAGTTCAGAGGAAGGTGGGGAGTGAGGAGGTGAAAGAGGAGCTGGGAGGAACAGACAGCGTGGAGCAGAGAGGCCAGAGTGGGTGGAAAGGGAGAAGAGCAGCTCCAGGGGACCTGGCTGCAGGATGGACACACAGAAACCAAAGGGGAATCAAACACCTGAAGAGAGGTGAAATAAAAGCCTGAAAAAAAAAAAAAAAAAAAAAAGCCAGAAAAGTGAAATAAAAGACTGAAATAAAATAAAAGCAATGGTGCACTCTTAGGAGGATCTACTCTCAGAATTCATTCACTGTGGCTGTAAAAACAGTGGTGTGAAGCAGGACAAGCCTGACAGTCAGTCCCTGCACAGCCTGTGCACAGCCTACAACCTGCCATCACCTCCTTAGCTGCACAACAAGCTGACAGGGTCACGCAGTGCCCAGCACAGTTGCTCAAACCTTGCCACAGCCTGTCGTTTGCAAACACAGCAACATCAATATTGCAAGGGAGGGTCAGGAAACACACTCACAGGACAAGCAACAAACTCAGAGAGAGCTTTCTGAACTCCTTCAGGTCTCTGCGTTTAAAACAGGAGCAAAACAAAAAGCTACATCAAGACGTTTCACTGAGATTTTATAGAAGACAACAAACAAAATGATATTTTGGTTTTGTTCCATATTTCCTCACTCTGGAAAGATTACAAAAGCCATCACTGGACGTCAAAAAAGAGAAGAACAAAGCAAAACAAAAACCAGATAAATGCCAACGAGCTTCCCAGTTCCATCTGCCCCTGAACCAGGCCTTTCCTGGGCACCTGTGGAGGGCATCACGTGTGGAGATGGGAACAGCAAATATCAGGGGAGACAAAAGCAGTAGCTGGTTTATTTGTGCTTCTTCCAACAGCCAGAAGGAGCAGCTGCCATCTAACTTTGCAGCGCTGCTGGCTGGTACAATGACAAAGGAGCTAATAGCTGTGGGTGAGGGTTACAGGATCTCCAGGTGAGCTGTTACCTTGGGACACTGCAGGGCAGCTCATCTCCCAGCCTGGCAGCCACCACGTGGGCTCAGTTAGTGCCTCTGCAGCTCCTCCTCGCTCCCCAGTTGGCACAAAGCAGCAGCCAGAAGCAGAGCCCTTGGATGGCAGGATATTGCATTTCTGTTCTCAGCTCAGCCAGCCCAGCCAAAAGCTTCAAGAGAGTATCCTCCTCCATTAAAAATGTATTCAGCAGCTAATCTGCCTGTAACAGGAGCTTCTACAAGGAGACAGGCAAATAATAAAACTGGATTTGCTTCCAAAACACCATACAGGTCACATATTACTCCAAACAGGCATGACATTTTCCTGGTAACCTGTGTTTGGATGGGCAGATAAAAATATCTCCTGAACAATCCAAAGCTTCGAGCTAATCTTTATGACATTTAAAGAGAAATAAAACAGTTACTTGAAATACCATGAATCAGCACATAGAGGCCAAGGAAATGACCTTTGCTCCAAAGATGGCTGAGCTTTGGTTAGCCTGCCATGCAAGTCACATGCCTGAAGCCAATCAGTTCATATAGCAACCAACAGCTACCTAGCAGTTCTCTTTACTTCACTGGGTGACTACTCTAGAACAACTGGACACCCCAAACTACATCATCCAGGGCACTGATCCCCACCAGACATTTGTTCTGCAACACACTGACTCCTGTATGCATCCTCACAGGACTCCATGGCCAGGTGAAGCCCGGCTTTGAAAGGCCTCAGAGAAAAGTTGGTGCAGAGGCACCCCAGTTCCCAGAGATGCTGACTGCTTGGAACAGGCTCTGCAAAGGCACCAGGCCACAGCCAGACAGTTCCAGTGGCAATCCAGTGGGCCAGGGGATCCACAGGGCCTCGCTCATGTGTCAGAGCTCCCTGGCTGACACTCGTGGACAGGCAAGCTGCTCTGAAACAACTCTGCTCCAACTGCACTTGAGGGTGCAAGCTAATCAAAGCTGAGGCAGCAAGGAAACAAACTCCTGACCCTACACACCTTCTTCATTGCTCTGTGTCCTTGGAGAAAGTTCCCACCTTGAAACTGCCAGCACGAGGTGACTCAGGATTCCCATCAAAAAAGGTTAAAATTCAAGTGAGCTAAATATGGCTGGAGATAAAGTGCTCGTGGCAGAGCACCACACCTCTGGGTACCACGATACCTGGGTGCACACACAGCACCTGACAAGCCTCTCACCACACAGCAGAACCACAGAGGATTCAAACAGCTCTTTTGGAGACTGGGGCTACCACTGCAACATCAGAAACCCACGGGGACCCTGTCTGGTGAGCAACAGGTCTCACTTGAGCCAGCTCAGCCACATCATCTGCTGCTGCTCTTCGTCCAGCCCCGAGCTCTAGACACAGATGTGTGCAGAAACACAGGCACACAAGGTTTAAGTAAATCTGGTTTGGTTCACCATAGCATCTCACCTCACAGAAAACACTGCTAAAAGGTCCTCTCAAGCAGCTTGTAGCCAGAAATTGTGCAGAAGCTCCTTGGAATTTAGTCTGAGCAGCAGTGTCACTTCCCACAAGCATTAGCATCAGTTTGTTGTATCCTTTGGCTGGAAACAGTGCACACCCTGCACAGGGACAGAGAAGAGCAGCTGCAGCAGCATTAGCACCCACCAGGGGAAGGAGAGCTGAAGATGGGAACTCCAGCAAACAACTGACTTCTCTGTCTCTCCCTTGCCATCAGTTCTGAAGTGTGAGCAGCAGGATAAACAGCTGGGAATGGCAGGGTGCAGCTGGGGGAGAGTGGCCCCTGCACAGCCACAGGCCAGGGCACCACCAACCTGCAGTGCCCCCCCTCAGAACCTTGCTGCTACACCTGCCAGCTCCCCGTGGGTGAGTGGGAACAGAGAACAGCCATACCTGTCCAGAGTGGGGGTGCTGGGGAAGGACATTAGCAAACTGGCCCTGCCATTTCCCTCTGCATAAACCAACTGCTCTGGCAGAGCCCGTGTGCTGGAGCAGGGCTGTTGTGCCAGGGAGGCCTTGGCACAGCACAGAGACTGGCACGGTGTCTCAGCTCACCCAGTGATGCACCAGGGGAGAAAGGTGTTTCCAGAGAGGTGCTTGGACTGAGAATCCAGCACTGACACAACGGGACTACTTCTGGCTCCTGAAGAGGATATTTTTATTTGTCCCTTGCTTCAAAAGCAAAACAACAGACCTTCCTGTCAGAGGCAGCAGGGGCACTGGTGGCCACGCCGTCCTCACCCACACAGCTTCCTGTTCCACAGTATGAAAATGAACAGGAGGGCCAGTCCCTGCAGGTGAGATGATCCCTGTGAGCCAACGGGACTCTACACCAGGAAGAGACTGACTGCTCACCAACAATTTAACAGAAAACAACACCAACAGAGACACAGCCTGCAGTGCGCGACGCCCGAGGGCTGAAGATGCAGACAGGCCCCTGCAGCAACCAAATGATAACTGCCCCTTATCTACACGGGGATTTCTCATTAACATATATGCAGACTCCCACCATTTAAAGTCCAAGTCAAGAACAGTTATCTTGGCAGGAGATAAAGTTGGTAACCTTTGCTCGAGAGTGGACTCCAGAGGGATTTCAACGTGCCTCGTACAGAGGCTGCTGCACTGCCCCTCTCAAGGTTCACACATCTTTCTTTTCACCAAGGGAAAAGCCATCATTTTTGTGCACACACAAACCCTTCTGGAACTTTAAGCAGAGGTATTTTCCCAGATGTTCTGTCTGCTACTGACCTGTAGGCAGTGCAGCTGTGGGTCCACATCACAGGAGCAGCGTGGCACACACGGACAGCAGCAGCTGCTTCCAGCAGGGGAACATCTGCAAAGAAACAGGGGCAGAAAATGCTTTGTTGGCTGCATCCACCGCCCCGACAAGTGCAGAACACCGAGAGGTTAAGTGATTTGCCCAAGGCCACGGGGCCAGGCACAGGCAGAGCTGGGGTTGGGTTTCAGCAGCTCCCGCATTCAATTAGCAGAGCATCTCATTTACCAGACCAAGGGAACGGCCAAGTGAAAACAACAAACCCCTCGTCAGCAAAACAAATCAGCCCCCTGCCCATCTCTAGATGCAGACAGCCAGTACCAAGAAACCCACAGCACCTAAGGAACACGGAAAACAGCTTCTAGCTGATGTAAATAACCCCACTGCAAAGCCAGCAAGAGGCTGCTTGAGTTCAGCATCACACACTACAAAGCAGGGGCTAGAGCTTTCACTGGCTGTCTCACAAGGGGGAATGAAATGAACACTTCAGAAGTTACTGAAAATAATATTTTTGACACCTAGAAGTAACCAAGAGACAACTCCAGGTCTGGGATGGATACAGAAGCAACCAGGCTGTTGAGTGTGGGGAACAGCCAGGCAGCAGCTGGCAAGGAAAAGCACAACATGCCCCACTACTGCTTGACAGCTGAACCAGACTTGGGAAAGCAAGACAAAAACAAACCTCAAACCAACGCAAAACAAAACCACAAAAGCGATCAGAAAGTTGTGATTAAATCTGAGCACAGGCAGTTACAAGCCCAGGCTGCAGCAGCAGGCACAGAGGTGGGGCTGTTAGAGCACCAGGGCATCTCTGTGCGACCCCCCGGCTGGCCCTGGGCGCTCTGCAGCCGCTTCCATCCAGACCCCCCCGCCCCCCGGGATAAAAGCACCGCAGTTACTCATTACCAGAAGCTATTTATCGCCGGGAGCAACCTGTGCACTAATTGCCTGCCTCCGTTTCAAACTGTTCCTGCCGAGGTTCAAGCCGGTGGTGAAATGCTTCAGTAGCTGCTCCGTTTAGCACAGTTCCACTCGGGCTCTGGCAGGAGGATGCTATTTAATCTATAGACTGAGATACTGACTTTTTTGGGGGGGTCAAAACATGCTTTTCAGCTCCCCAAGAGAGGGACTGACCTCACAAGGAACTTTTGCAATATTTCCTGCTGCAGAGTGATGAGGGTTCCTTAAGCTGCACACCTGGTGGTGCTGTAAAGGTGAATAAACACCGAGAAGGGGAGAAAAAAAGCCAGCAGCACAGCAACTAGCCCAAGGCCACAGAAGCAAGTCAGCACCACGGTGGCATCTGCCAGAGCCCAGGGACACACTGCATCCCCCGTGCCTTACCTGCCAGCAGGTACCTGTTCTGTCCTGAACCACAGCTCCAGGCAGAGGAGACTCTGCAGCGAGTTTGACGATCAGCTGGTGGGTGGGAAGGCAGAGAGATGCAAATCACGGTGATGTTTAGAACGCACCAAGGAGGAGAGAAAAGCCCCGTGTGTGGTGCTGGGGATACCAGCAGCTGGGGGGGGGGGAACCAGCAGCATCCCGACCATCCCCGCCAAGCCTCACCTGGCAGCAGGTACCTGGCAGCAGGTCCCTCGCAGCAGCCACCTCCCGGGCCTCTGCCCCAGCCGCTCTTCCCTGAAGGAATATCGACATGGTTTAAATATTCACGGCGCTGCCGGACCAATGGGGAAAGCGCTGCCCCGGGCCGGCCCCGCCCGGGAGAACCGCGGCCGCCGCCCTCACAGCCCCGCACCGGCGGCAGAGCCCCAGCGAGCCTCTGTTTCCCGCCCTGCTGTGACAGAGCAGCGCCCCGCAACCTGCCGCTCAACAGCCCGGTGCTCTGCCCGTCCCGCAGTCCCCCGCATCGCCGCGATGTGAGCCCCGCTCCCCCGGTACCCAACCAACCGCCCGGCGGAAGCATCGTCCCGCTGCCCCCCGTACCCAACCAACCGCCCGGCGGAGGCATCGCCCCGCTCCCGCTCCCGCGCTGAGGGGACCTGAGGCCGCGGGTCCCGCCGCCGCTCTCTCGCTCGCTCGGGGCCCCCTCACGCCTCCCGCCGCCCGCTCCCGGACCGGACAAACGGGTTCCGCCGCTTCTGCCGCAGGAGAGGAGAGGAGAGAAGGGGAGGGGCCGCGCCGGCCCCGGCCGAGTCCCTGTGGCGGTGTCTCAGGGGCAGAAGGCAGAGTGTCGGCGGGGAGAGGGGATTAGAGGTAATGCAGAGCTGGCAGAACACACAGAGACTTCAGCTCTCCCCTTCCAACCGGTGTACCCAGGCCACCCCCCGCCCTGCTGCCCTTACACTCTGTCAGTGCGGTTCTGGCACCCAGAGGAGGCGCCAGGAGGGCTTCACCTGCCCTTCTCTGGGGCAGTGCAGCTCAGGACATGCTTTGGGCTGTGTCACATGAAGCTTGAGGAGCAGGGGCTTCTGAACTGTGGGAGGAAGAGTTCACAGCCCCAGAGCTCATCCCCAAGCTGTGGGGGAAGAGTTCACAGCCCCAGAGCTCATCCCCATGCTGTGGGAGAGGAGTTCACAGCCCCAGAGCTCGTCCCCAAGCTGTGGGGGAAGAGTTCACAGCCTCAGAGCTCGTCCCATCAGCAGTTCTGGGTCACTCCATGCCCGTGCTGGCCCCAGCACCATCAGTCAGTGCTGCAGTGGTGACTGACAGAGCCCCACACGGTGCCAGTGAAGCCCAGGGTGGCACCCTGTGCTGGTTGCTGTGCCACGTGTGGCAGCAGTTGTCTGTCTGCCAGCTCTGGTGACAGGTGAGCCCTGCCTCACGGTGTTGTTTTAATAACAGAATGACTTTATGAATATGGCTTTACACAGAGAGAGCTTTTAAAGAGGTGCAGAACTTTAACCTTTGCACTTTGTGACCAGTCAGAACTGATTCCTGGCTCCCAAGGAAGGACTGGAGAGCTGGGGGATGCTCAGTCTGTTACACTCGAGATAGTTTTGCTTGTTGCTGAAGGCAGCTGTTGTGTGTGAGGTGGTGGCAGTGCAGTTCTGTGCAATTCTCTGTGCCATCCTTTTCACTCTATTTTCCTTCTTCCAGGCTGCAGCAAAATCCATGGGAACACCTCAGGAGTGCACTGGGAACCCATCAAATGAATGTGACAAGCTCCAACAGTAAGTTTGAGTTCAGTGAGTTTTTGTAAGCCTGAGTGTGATCCTGGGTGTACTTTACTAGTTCCCTGAGCTGACATCTGGAGAAGCTGAGGTTTTGCTGGTCTGTTGGCACCCTGGGTTTGTGGATCAGGTCACCCAGTCCCCAAGGCCTTGTTGCTATTGCTCTGCTGCCATTGGCAGCCCTGGACCCTCACCCCGGATATCCCAGGGGCACTTTGAAGCAGGGCAGCTCTGAGCCAAGAAATGCTCCCCTGGTTTGGCCCAGGGAGCAGGAAAGGTGGTGCTGGGAGGGGTGGCTGGGAGCTGCTGGCAGTGCCCTGTGCCAGGCTGTGCAGCAGCAAGAATTGCCCAGACACTTTTTATTGCTTCCAGAAATGTGTTTCCTGCAGTGATGTTATCAAGATTATAAAAGTTATTTATATAGAGCAGCTGAGAGCAAAATGCCCAGTAAATGTTCCTAAAGAAGGAATAAATACTTCTTACATGATGATGACATTTTTTGCACCCAGTTATTCACAAATAATGTCATTTATGGCAAGTGAAATGCAGGTGCAGTGACTGATTTGATTAAATAGAGAAAAAAAGCCAATTATGATCTATAATCTATAGATCTGGGAACTCAAGAACCTGGCTGAGGCCACCACTGTTCAGCTGTTTGGGGTCTTTGTGTTCCTCATCACAGAATCACAGTGTCAGGGGTTGGAAGGGACCCAGAAATCATCTAGTCCAACCCCCCTGGAGAGCAGGGTCACCTAGCCCAAGTCACCCACGACCAGATCCAGGTGGGTCTTGAGTGTCTCCAGAGATCAGAGCTTCAAACCTTATTTCCTTCTGGAGAAGTGGGAATTGTACCCAAATTTTTCCTAGGGAAAAAAAAAAGAGACACAAACACTGAATTTCTTTTTCTTCAAGTCATACTGGCAGTTTGTGGCTAAAATGGAATTTACACCCAAAACTTGCTGAGTACTGTTCTAATCTCTCCAAACAAAAATATGTAATTTTAGTTTTAGAAACCTTTTCAAAACGAGCTGCATAAAATAGAGTGTTATGACAGCAGCCTCTGGTTGTCAGCTTTACCGAGGGGGTTCTCTCCAAAGCAGTGAGCAGCTCTCGGCTGCAATGACTGAGCAGTGCCAACAGGGTTTGTGTTCTGCTGCCGGTGCCAGTCACCCATCACGATTCCAGCTCATACTGGTGCCACGTGTGGGCACTGGGGACGTATGTGCAGAGTCACGGTAAGAGTGGCATAAAGTACAGAAAAATAGCTTAGAAGCTTTGCAAGAGAGCTGAAAATGGGCTCAGTTTATGTACCCAGTGCAGAGAAGAATGTTAATTTCCAGTGCCAACTATTCAATTTCATACACATTCCCTAAGACTCAGCATTTTGCACCTACATATTCATATATTTTACATATTATATATATTTTCCTCTGTCCAAGCAAAGCATTCCACAGCCCGGTGGTGAGAGGTTCTCCCTGGCGGCTGTGAGCATCACCCGGGCGGGTGTCCCTCTTCTAGCGGCCGGTAGATGGAGGAGCACACCGCGGAAACTTCTTTCTTGAGTGATGACCCAGAGATGATGCGTTCAAATCTGCTCCCCGTGGAACCGGATTTGCAGCGCGGGCCCATCGCCTCGTCAGGCAGCTTTGGAAAACAACTGCTGTCTGCCCCGAGGGTGTCTGTGAGCTCGGTTTGGAGACCTCAGGAGAAGTCAGACCTCTGAGAGATTTTGTTACAGAGCTGCTCTCCGACCCTCCTGGAAGGTGACACTTTAGTCAGAACACACCTGATAATCTGCCTCTTTTTTTGTGTCTTTTCTTCTGGCAGGGGCTGTGCTGTAGCAGGTTTTTTCCTGTATGATTCCACAAATGGAAATGGAGTGTTTTCCACCCATCCCTCTCCTCCTGTGCCTGTGTGGAGTGAGCCACGTTCTGCAGCTGGGTACAAAGCCCCTCTGTCCTGGCTGATTTGCTGCTTTTCTCTCTCAGAGCAGGTAATGTGTGTGTGTGTGTGTGTGTGTGTGTGTGTGTGTGTGTGTGCAAAAACCAGCTGCTGTTTTCTCTGCCTCACCAAGGGAGCACATCCCTGCTCCCCTGCAGCTGCTCCTGCAGGCTCTGCTGTGATCAGAGCTCCCTGGGATGCTGTTCCCAGAGCCCTTTGTGTGGGGGTGACTTAGGACTGTTCTCCCAGGCAGAACACGGTGGTTATTAGAGTGCTGCTGACTTGCTGCAGGAGAACCCAGCCTGCCAGGGGATCCTAGCAAGGATTCCATGAAAATCCACTGCAACAGTGGCATCCCCCAGGAGAAAGAGAGGTAATAAAGCAATGATATTACTTACAAACTCAAAGTACTCTACAAACCTTAAATAATCCCTAAAGCAATTCCAGGAGGGATGTTCTGGTGAGGTAATTTCAGTGACTTAAATGCTGCTGCACACTCTGGCAGGCATTAAATACGATTATGGAGGGAAGTAGAGGAATGCTCAGGACAAATTATTGCAGCTGCAGGCTAGGCAGCCAGATGCTCCTAATGGATTGGTGTGTCATGGGCTCCCACCCTGCAATTGCTCCCCTGCCACGAGGCCGGGCATGTCAGCACAGGCTGCCACCCTTTTAAGACACAAAAGTAATGATAGCTTGTGTGGATTGATGTCTTTTTGGTTTTCTATTTCCAGAAGAGCTGTGTGACAAAGCCTGTCTTAGTGGAGATTCCCAGTAAGATTCCCTGTGCAGCTGGGGGTGCTGGTGGGCTGGCTGGGTTGGTGATGCCAGCGGGGACCACCCCCAGCCCTGCCGTGGTTGACTAAACTCCCCACACAACACAAACCAAGAGTGTTGGCCTTTTTCCTCTGTGTGAGCCACTTCTCTGCAGGAGGGTGCTTTGTGGAAGTTGAAATGCTGTGGGGAAGACTGCTTTCAAATGCTGAGAGGTTGTACCTGCCAACCAGCTGTGCCAGTAACGGGACCCGGGGTGCTCTTCTCACCCCAACAGCTCTCAGCCCACCCTTCTGCAACCAGAGCAACTGGGACTGGAACCTGGGCTCACCACCAGCTGCACAGGGGTTGAGGTGGTGCTGGAGTCTGTGCACAAGTGCTGCACTAACTGCCTTGTCTCTTCTCTGTGTCTCTCTGAACACTGGAATTTTTAGGATGCTCTTGAACAGAGAGAAAACCAAGTAGTTATTGCTGGAAGAAATGGGCATTTATTAGCAGACATCTATGCAGTACAAATCTATCCCTTTGTTGGTTTTTTCTACAGGCATTTGGATCAAATTCAGGAGTTAATATCCAGATATTAATATCATTAATATCGTTTGATTACCTCCCAGAGCAAGCAAGGCAGGACTGCCTGAGCACTGGAGGCTGGTGGGTGTGATGATGCTCTCTGAAAACATTCAGTTTTCACGTGGACACATCTAGGGTACATCTCTGCACAGAAGTGCTGCCATTTGGACAGAAAACATTTAATAATAGATTTGTACTGGGTGTGAGCACCCACATCAACATGCATTCTCTTTTCCTGTTTGGAAAAATCCTCTTTGATTCCAACTTTCGCAGGAGTAATTATTAGATTTGGTGAATT
>VYZU01073532.1:1518-15656 GCA_013401355.1 Ceyx cyanopectus | reverse complement strand
CTCCTGAGGGATGCCACTTGTCAGTTTTCTGTATCTGGACATCAAGTCATTGACCACCACCCTCTGGATGCAACCATCCAGACAATTCCTTATCCACTGTACATTCCACCCATCAAATCCATATCTCTAGCCAAGTGGTCAGGCAGCAGCAGGGGAATTGACATTTATTCCTCATGTCAGTGTCTCCATTGAGTACCATTTGGCAGTGCTTGAGTCAGAAGTGACACTGGTTGGGAATTAAGCTAGACAGTCACAGGGGAAAATGTGATGAAAACTCTCTCTTCTCACACAGTGCCTTGTCTCCATTACTCTGCAATCGCTGGAGCTCAGGAAGACACTGCTGGAGCTCCTGCTCCACCACAAGTTGTCTCTTGTCTTATTTCAAATAAATCACACCCCCTCTCTGACAAATCACCCTGACCTTTATCAAAGCCCTTGCTTGATGGGAACCACCTGGTTCGCAGCTTTACTGAGGTTTGGATATTCCAATATCAGTTTTCCCAGCTGAGTATGGATGTGAAGTGTTTATGAGCTGTTTGACACCAGCTATCCCTTAGGGAGTATGGTGCTGTGGCACAGAGATTTTATAGGCACTGAGATCTGGCCCGGATGGCAATCTTCTCATTTGTTGGTGACTACATAGAAGAATCAAAGCAGATATTTCTTTGAAATTCAGGAGAACTGTAATACATGGGAGAGAAAATAACAAAGGAGGTCGCTGTGGGTCAGATTCCTGCAGATGTTAAGACATCAACAGCGATGAGGAAGAAAGCCTGGGAGAGGCAGTACAGGCAGCAGGGCAGCAGCAAGCCTTATCAGGGGCTGGGGACTGTCCCTGTCCTTGCTACTTGTCCCCACAGGCATCTGGCTCCTTCACCAGCACCTGCAGGAGTCAACCTCAGACCGAGGCAACTATCCAGGGAGCCATGCCTGTTTGCAGCTAGAGGCAAAGGCTCATGAAACCAGACCAAGCCGATGAAAGGCAAGTTACTCTGCTGGTTTTAGTTTTTCTTAAGACAAGGAAAGCTTCAGTCTATAAGCCAAAGACTGCTGTGCCATACTAAGCATTTCTTGTAGATAAGCTCAACATTAGCTTTTTCTGACATCACTGTCAGGAGCAATACAATTCAGGCTGGTGTTCTGTGAAATATGCCCTGGGCAAATTTACAAGTCACACAGGGGTATGTGCCCTTCTGGACAGCAAGCCACTATGTACTTTTCTTTCCAAACTGTTGGTGAATAGTAATGAGGAGGTCTTGAAACATTCTCATTCATCCATTGGAAGATTCACTGCTGATCATTATCAATGCTTTAAGAAACCCTTGAGGCCTTCACAGCATTTTCAATAGTCTTCTTTTGGAGAAAATTCTGGAGCAGAGCTTTTCAAAATCTTAGAGACATTTTCATTTTGTGTAGAATTAAAAGTTGCTTGTTCAACACTTGCTGCACAAAATTGAATGGTGTTTGAAAAAGCAAGCAGAAATGGCTTCATAGAAGTGAACTATTTCTTTTCATAAATGAAAGGGATTGACCAGAACCTTAGATCTCCCTTCAAGTCCCAGGTACAGCCATTTCCTGTTTTGATAAGCCTCATCTCCTCAGAAAAAAATCCAGGTTTGTCTAAATGAGCATGATATTATAAAAGAAATTAGGATGTCAGAATCTTGACCAAACTAATTTATACAGTACAGCAAATGTATGAACATGTATGATCGTGTTGTGTTAGCAGAAATTTAGTATTTATATTATTAGGAACTGTCAAGCACTTTTTGGTGTTGAGTACTGATCACAACACAGTTCTGTTTCTGTGTTTCAGACAATGTGAAATCACTAATTCAAGTTGTTCATTCACAGTCAACTGAAAAATGTCTAGGTCACAAAAAATGCAACATCCCAGTGCCTTTGTAAGAGCCAAGGGAGCCATGCCAATTTATGCCAGGGGTGGACTGCAGTAGTTTTTCCTTCACATTGAGCAAAATGCAGATGCCTTTTAACTACATACAGAAGTGAATGAGGAGTTTAGAGCATGTTAGAGCATCTCTCTTTCAATTATTTTGTATCTAGATGCAACTAGAAAGCTAATAATTAAGGCTAATGACATGAAACTTCTTCAAAATAATCCACTAAAGCAGCCCATGTATTTTGCTGATGCCTCATTTGTTACCATCTTTATGTATGTCTGCACCATTGCAGCACTGTTAAAAAGAAAGAGCTAGAGGCTTCCCATGCTTGTTTTCTGTTGAAGACAGTGCCAGTGATGTTTGAAACGATAAAGCGGGGCCTTAGATAAATAAGAGGAGTAAGGAATTTCACCATGGGGTTTGGGGACACATGACAAACTTTTCACTTTGCTTGGCCACAGGAAGCCTAGTGTGAATTTAGGGAATAAATGCAAACATACCTCCCTGCCTGCACTGTCCTGCTGTAGTGGAGCACAGACAAGGACTCAGTTATCTGAGACTGACTTCAGTCACAAGATAAGTTGTGAGAGATATTTTTAGGCAGGGAAACGTACATGTTTTCAGTCTTGTTAAACTAACAGCCTGTTGTTTTACCACTGTCTAACTGGGTGCAGTCAAAATCCACTTCCCACATGAAGTTATCTACCAGAAAAAGGAGCAGCTCCGGTTTGCATCATTCCACATAACACAAAGTCTTGTCACCTGTTGTAAACCATAAAGTCTGAATTTTGATCAGCTTCAATTCTGTTTTGTAAAAGATAGCTATGGGCCTCCTTCCTATAAAATACAGCTTTATATCTAGAAAAATGCAAGGAGGATTCATATTATTTAGATTCTGATCTGAGATACTGTGGAATCAGGTAAGAGGAACACACTCTCTTCCCTGGCTGCATGAATGGCATTGTTTCCAAACAGATAACCACATAGATGCTTGCAGGTCACAGTGTGCTGTTTCTGCATCCTGTTCATTGGAGAAGGAGGCTCTGGATATGTCACATTACATGGTTTCAAAGCTCTTATGTAGATGGGATGCTTGGACAATGGGACATGGAGTAATTCCTTCAGTCTCTTAAATCTCTAGCAATGCTGTAGAGTTTTTCAAGATAAAACTTAAAATCTCACAAGTTTCCACAAACTGGTACTCCAGAAAAAAATTTAGATTTTTATCAACTGAAACTTTTCCTGTTTCAATCACTGAATATCTTTTCCATTTTTGTTTCAGAGACATTCTGTATATTTTATCTTTTTTTAGTGCAATTAACATTGCTGTACATGTGAGAATATATTTCAAAGTAAAAAAGAATGTATGTTCTTTTTCACCTGAAAACTCAAGTGATGGTAAACACTTTCTCAAGGTGAGAACAGCTTAAAGGTCTCTTTCCCATCCCACTGATGATAGATCATGAAGGTCTCTAGTGCTCTGCAGTCCTGCAGGAACGTCTGGCCACTCACTAACTGCCACCAAATGCTGCTTCTCTAAAGGCCACAGGTTCACTTTCTGTATCTGTATTACCCCAGTGCTTGGCAGAGCCTGGGATGGAAGCCAAGACCAAACATGAAGGTCTGGCTATAACCACAGTCACAAGCACCAAAATTTTTGGTTGTTTGCTCACTTGCTTTTATTTGGGGATGTGTGTGGAGGTGTGTTGGTTTGTCTTCAAAAACAAACAAACAAACAAACATTTTAAACAACAGAGGGAAAATAGTTACAATTCTACATGCAGGTCACAGTTTCAAGTGATGGGTGCATCAGAGGTACCTCTGTTGCAAAGCAGCCTGACTCACCATGAGGTGTCTTGGATGCAATAAGAAAGAGGGATGAGAAAAGAATGTGTAAGTTAGGTGTGCACCCATACCCACCTAGTCCGTCCCCTGCTCACAGTGCACACTATCCTTGCAGCAATAACCCGGAAGGTGAGATAACTGCAGACCAGTGCAGAGTCTGGGATCATACGCACACCAGCATTCATACTGCCTGCTCCTTTTCAGCTGTGCTCCCAGCAGTGTAGCTGTGAGCAGTTCACAGCCCTGAGGCAGTTTTTGTATGGGAGAGAGGAAGAAAATGAAAGCTCTTTTCATGCTTATTCTCTCTGTTTAAGGGCTGGATTAAATCTGCAAGAAATTACGTATTACAGATTTTATACAACCACATAAATAAAATCAGGTCAAAGCAGCTGCATGCTATGCACAACCTTCAACTGCAAATCTTCTCATTAAACATAGAGCAGTGTTTTACTTTTAATGACTGCTTCTTTACTGCTAGCCATATTGCAGACCTTCTTTACTGTCTGAGACCTTCCTGGACAGTACAGCCTCGGGCAACTCAGGGTATGTTTTCCTTCAGTACAGTCATTAGCTGGAGAGCACAGCAGGTGTCCAGCTCTTGTTTAACAGTCGATCTCCATCATCTGTTGCCCTAGCTTCCTATTTCATTTCAGGAGTCATATCCACTCACTGCAGCATGCACAAGTCAGTATTTGGGGTGAAAGAAGGGAAACTGACATGGTTTTTGTCTCCAACTCAGGGCATCAGGACTCTGTACAAAATCAGCTATAGTTTAGGGGTGGAAGATCAGTCTATGCAAAAACATTTGTTTCCCAGAATGTGATTGACCACAGTAGTCCCAGGGTCTGGCTTCCTTCCCCTGCTGGAACAGCATTTTAGAATAAGTTATTAACTAATCATGAGTCTGAAACTAGAAACAGAGAACTTTTGAATGAATTTTCAAATGGATGTCACTTGTGCTTGGCCTTGTAGAACTTCTCAGTTCTGTAGATGTGCTCATCAATACAGTACCACAGTGTTCTGTAAATACTGTAATAATATGTGAAGCTGTTGAGACAAATTATCATCTTCATCTGCCAAAAGACTTCAGGGACATCTTTTGACATTATTTGAACATAGGTACTCCTGGCTCAGGTCTGATTTCTTAGGCTTATGAAGATCATCTTTCATTTTCCTTATCTCACCTGTATATTCAAGCTTGAATAACATTCGGTTGGTTAAATATCTGAAGGGTAAGAATGGACAGCCAGGAGCATTTAAAGCTGAGCAATCTGTGTCTATAGACCAGGCACAATATCAGTGTACTCCATGCAGACAGAAATCAGACATCCCATCTTGGTTCATTCCCACATCACCCCATATGGAAGTGTTACAGTATGGGACTTGCTTCTGAGCAGGAATGGAAATGATAAAACCTGCTGCAGATCAGAGGTGACAGAGACAACAGCACATATGCCTTCACTGTGTGCTTCCCAGACCTGGCACTATGTTGTGTTAATGCACATCTGGCCAAAATTAAGGTCTCCCATATACTTTATACAAGTAGCATCAGATACTTGCAGAACCTCGGAGGAACCTTGGCAGCCAACACTCTTCCCTGGCCTTTGCCATTTGCCTGCTGGTGAGTCATAGGAGTGCAGGAGCATCTCCTGTGGGTCACTATCATAGTTTAGGGTCAGAGCAGCCCAGACCGATAACAGACACTCTCTTTTAACCCCGCTCCCTCCACAAAGGGGAAGAGAAAAGGAATAAGGGAGAGAGACTTAGTGATTTGAAAAGGAAACTAGGACAATTTAATGAAAATGAAAATTATAATAATAGAATATATACAAGTATGTACAAAACCAGTACTGAACACAACCCCCCTGATGGTAATTATGTCACCATCACTGATGCTGTGGAGTTGGCACAGGGAGAGTCACAGACTGGGCCCCACAGCAGAAGGGAGATGTGTTCAGGAGCTGGATTCTGGCACTGGGTTAGGGAACACATCAATCAGGATCGAAGGCAGCATAGACAGAGTCCTCCTTAGTGCTCTGAGGGGAGAACCCCTCAGAGAGGAAGAATGAGAGCCAGAGAGACCGAGAGCAAGACCCGGAGAGCAAGATCCTGACCCAGAGAGAGACCCCGCCGGATCCCCGTGCTTTATATACTGGATATAACATCAGGTACAGGCTGGGGGCTGATGTATTAGAGAGCAGCTTTGGAGAAAGAGATCTGGGGGTCCTGATGGACAGGGGGATGTCCATGAGCCAACAATGCACCCTTGCATTGGCCAAGAAGGCCAATGGCATCCTGGGATGCATTAGGAGAAGTGTGGCCAGCAGGTCAAGAGAGGTTCTCCTCCTCCTCTACTTTGCACTGGTGAGACTCCACCTCGAGTCCTGTGTCCAGTTTTGGACATCTCAGTTCAGAAAAGATAGAGATTTGCTGGAGAGAGCCCAACGCAGGGCCACCAAGATGATTAGGGGAATGGAGCCTCTCCCTTCTGAGGAGAGGCTGAGAGAGCTGGGGCTTTTTAGCCTGGAGAAGAGGAGACTGAGGGGGGACCTCAATAATGTCGATCATTATGTTAAGGGTGAGTGTAGAGAGGATGGAGCCAGACTTTTCTCAATGTCATCCAATGACAGGACAAGAGGCAATGGATGCAAGCTAGAGCACAAGAGGTTTAGGGTCAACACAAGAAAGAACTTTTTCTCCGTGAGGGTGACAGAGCTCTGGAACGGGCTGCCCAGGGAGGTTGTGGAGTCTCCATCACTGGAGACACTTAAGAGCCGCCTGAATGTGTTCCTGGGTGACTTGGTCTAGATGATCCTGCTCAGGCAGGGGGGGTTGGACTAGATGATCTTCTAGGTCCCTTCCAACCCCTAATATCTATGAATCTATGAATCTATGAATTCACAATAAAAGAAAATGCTTTGAAACATCAGCTCTTATACTATGGTACTTAGTGTAGCAAAGAAAGATTTCCTCTAAACCCATAAGGTTTGGGGTATAAGTGATCTCAGCCCTGAGAATAGTCAGAGGCTAAACAATGCTAACAAAACAACCTGTTAAATTGTTATGAGTTGTTATAGAACAAACAAACAAACAAACAAATAAAAGAAAAAAGGGGAGAAAATGCCCAGAAAACAAACAAACAAAACCAATACCACAAACAAACCACCCCCCAACAAACAAATAAAAAAAACACACCAAATAGAAACATATCAAAAAAACCCAAAAACAAACTACAAAGCACCAAGATCTGGTCAGACCTGAAAAATGGGAAAATAAAAGGTTTCAAGCACACATGGGAGATGCACAGCAAGCACTGCAATCTTCTCTGCTTCTCTGTTGACCATTCTTTGAAGGGGGAAGAGCTTATTGCAACAAAAGGTTTCAGAGAGGTCTTAGTCTATCACCAACACTCCTGCAGTTTACAGACATCACCTCTTGCTGCAGCTGCTGCTGCTTGTGCCTGATATACCACTGCTTTTGCTACAAAATGAGGCACATCAGAGAATCTATATTCATGAGGAAAACAACTCCAAGAAACACACTTGCACTTTCCATCTCCAGAAAAAACTTCTCCTCAGGTGTGTGTCCAGCTGAGACTGGCTATGTGGTGACTCCAAGTCACCAGCACTCTAGTAAAACTATAAACCTTGAAAAAATATCTGTAGACATTGTTGTAATAAATTTTCTATGAATCAGTAAATACCATTTAATCTCTTGCCATTATAGAAAATATCACATCTTAGAATAAATATCCTTGATTTTCAAAAATCAGTAACAAAGCTTTCTCTCCAGACTTCTAGTAATTCTGTGGTGAAGAAATATACACTCACTCACTGTACTCTAAATGCAACTTTCCACTGCCAATAACAAGGTGATCATAAGCAAGGACAGCACTAGCACTGTGGGTAGTCTGAAGCATCATATATCACACAAGAAATATCCTCCTGGATTGCAGTAATAAACACCTTGTGTCACCAGGACCGTGGAGTCAGCAAAATTCCATGGCAGTTGGGTCAGTGACAACACACTGGGCAAGTGTCACTTTCAAGTTCTGTTGCTTTCCCTTGGCTGAATTAACCGAGGTGAGAAAACCAAGTAACTGCAAATCTTGCAGAATTCACACACCACTGCTTAACAAACTTGCTTTCATGTTTCCTTTCATTTGCTCAGATTAGAAAAGAGGAGAGGTGAACTGGTGATTCTTGGCCCACCTCTTAGCTGAGCGCTGGAAACACAGAGGCTGTTGTTTTCAAATTTCAAACCTGCTCCGTCTACAACATGCTGAGTTTGGTGGACATCCAGGTTGTTGTGGTAGCAGTATACAAAGAAATTCCCCCAGTCCGAAATTCCTAGAGGCATCAAGAAAGGACCAGATTGCCTGACAGACAGAATTCAAATTCAGAATTCAGATCAGGGAGATCACTGACTGTAAAAAAATGCTTTTATAAAGATACAACATGTGTTTTCAGGTATAAACAAAGTATCATCAGGCAGAAAGAACAAAAAGGAATTCTAGAAATAGCAGCCCAGACACATTAGACATTTGTCACCTATGCCCAAGCATTCTTCTGGAGTGCTAGGGTGACTCTGTTTCTTGTGCTGACTACAATATTGACTGAGCAGGCTAGAAAGTCTTGCAAAGTTGTTGCATTATATACTTCAGTTAGCATACGCTACCAAAAACAAAATGAAAAATTAATCTGTAGTGCCCAGAGTACTGAGTGAAGCAGAAAGACAAAATGAAAGACTGAAAATTAAAACATTGACTAGAATTTTTATCTAAGCTTTGATTATGGAGTGCTCACCAGTCATATTAGTCCCTCCACGTGAAATAGGAGGCAATCCAACTGACATGCGCATGGGAAACTCCACCCTGTGCTTTTTATTTGCCCAGACATCTTCAGGAGAGGTTTATGTGCCTTTGCAGAAACACTTTAAAGCAGTACCAGGAAGACAAGATACCTGCTGTGCCTCCTAGAAGAGGTCTGGGGCCACCCACAGAAGGGCAGAGAGGATGCCTTAGCAGCTTGACCTCAACCCCACCTAGGTTTCCAGAGGCTGTTTTGATTGGGAGACGCTGACTTTCTAGATTTGCGCTGCAGAGGTCCCACCAGAGCATGACCTTTCCCTTCAAGCATCCTGTGCATCAGGCAGGCTGCCTGCACAACCTCATGCTGCAGAGGTCAATCAGTCAGCCCTGTTATGCTTAACTGGCTTTGTAAGGGTGCTGGTAAGCTTATGGGTAAAAGGAATCCAGTGGATGCCCTATATCTGGGATTTCCTGAATGCTTTGACAGGATCTCACAGCAAAAGTTATTGAATAAGCTGTACTGTCAGGGACAGGATAAAATGCCCTTGTGAGGACACAAAGTCAGTTAAAGAAGCAAAGATCAGGGCAAAATGTCACACTTTGGGATGGAGAAGAATCAGTATTGCTAACCCATAACAGAAGACTCTAGAATAATTTCTATTCAACACTTTTATCAGTGACCTTCAGAATGGGTAGAATAGTGAAATACTTAGGATCACAAATGGCAGCTGAGTTCCATCAGTGAGTCACTGTCTGTGCTGATGGTGAGATGCTTCAGAATTCCTTTACACAAATTAATATGTGGGCAGATGGGCATCCATGTGGATAAATGTAAGGCAGTAGATCATAAAATCATAGAATGTTAGGGATTTGAAGGGACCTCTAGAGATCATTAAGTTCATCAACTCTGCCAAAGAAGGATTGCTCAGGGCATGTTGCACAGGAACAGATCCAGATGAATTTTGAAAGTCTCTAGAGAAGGAGACTCCACAACCTCTCTGGGCAGTCTGTTCCAGGGCTCTGTGACTCTCATGGTAAAGAAGTTCCTCCTCATGTTGAAGTGGTCCTCCTATGTTCCATTTATACCCATTGTTCCTTGTCCTATTGCTGGGCACTACAGAAAATCATAGAATCATATTAAGTTAGGGGTTGGAAGGGACTTAATAAGGTTATCTGGTCCAAACCCCCTGACAGAGCAGGATCACCTAGATCAAGTCACACAGGAACACATCCAGGTGGGTCTTGAATGTCTCCAGAGAAGGAGACTTCATAACCTCCCTGGGCAGCCTGTTCCAGAGCTGTCACCCTCACTGTGAAAATGTTTCTCCTTGTGTTTACCCTAAAACTCTTGTGCTCCAACTTACTCCCATTGCCTCTTGTCCTATCACTGGATGACAATGAGAAGAGCCTGGCTCCATCCTCCCTACACTCACCTTTAACATATTTATAGACATTGATGAGGTCCCCCTCAGTCTCCTCTTCTCCAGGCTAAAGAGCCCCAGCTCTCTCAGCCTCTCCTCATAAGGGAGATGCTCCACTCCCTTCATCATCTTGGTGGACCTGTGCTGGACTCCATCCAGTAGCGCTCTGTCCTTCTTGAACTGGAGTGCCCAGAACTGGACACAGTATTCCTCACCAAAGCAGAATAGAGGGGGAGAAGAACCTCCCTTGACCTGCTGGCCACACTCTTCTTAATGCATCCCAAGATGTCATTGACCTTCTTGGCTGTGGGGGCACATTGATGGCTTGTGGTCATCCTCCTGTCCACCAGCATCCCTAGGTCTCTTTCTCCAGAGGTACTCTCCAACAGATCAGCCTGTATTGATACATGGAGCTGTTCTTCCCCAGATACAGAACTTCCACTTGCTCTTGTTAAATTACATTCAATTTCTCCTTGCCTAGCTCTCCAGCCTGTCCAGGTCATGCTGGATGGCAGCACAGCCTGCTGCGGTATCAGCCACTCCTCCCAATTTGGTGTTATCAGCAAACTTGCTGAGGGTGCACTCTATCCCTTCGTCCAGGTCATTGATGAATATATGGAATAGTATTGGACCCAGCACTGACCCTTGAGGGATGCCACTAGTCACAGGCCTCCAGCCAGACTCTGCTCCACTGACCACAACTCTCTGGGCTTTATTGGATTGACTCTCTGGGGTTTCTAGGATTGACTCCTTCTGTTTGACACCCATCCCTCAGCTTTTTATAGAAATTAAGATACCCTCTCAGTATTCTCAAGGCTAAACAGCCCCAGTTCCCTCAATCTTTCTTCACAGGGGAGGTGCTCAAGTCCTTTAATCATCCTCATAGCTCTCCATTGGACTCTCTCCAAATTGTCCCTCTTAAACTGGGGAGCCCAGAACTGGACACAGTATTCCATATGTGGTCTCACAGGGGCAGAATAGAGGAGGGGAGGGCCTCCCTACATGTGCTGGACTATGGACTATGTGTACACAATACTGAATCTGGGAGTGAAAGTTACTATTTAGGCTAAAGGTCTTGAAGTCACCATAGATAGCCCACTGAAATTTTTGGTTCAGTGTTCAGGGGCAGCTAAACAGCCAACAAAATCACAGGACATCATAGGACAGTATGCTGAGAGCAAAAGGGAAGGTGCAGTCTTGCTGCTACATTGTGCACCCACTTGAGAGCTCTGCACAGCTCTGCTTTCATTGACTCAAGGAGGTTCAGCAGTCAGGGGAAGTTACAGACAAGAATGAATATAGCAAGTAAGGTGATGGTGCAACTGTCTATGACGGAAGACCAGGAAGGCTGAGACCCTTTAGAGAGAAGGCTGAGTGGAATATGAGCTATGTTTCAAAAAAGTTAAGGGTAAGCTTAATGGGGAACTACTGTTCACTAAACCCTGAAGTCAGAAAATAAAGGAGCATGCAGTTAAATCAGTAGGTGATAAGTCTAAACCATATAAAATACAGTTCTTTACCCAGCAAGTAGTAACATGTAATTTTCTGCAACACGAGTCTGGGGTGGAGAGCAGTAGTGTAGTCAGAAATGGTTTAGATTAACTGAAAGACCACAGTTCTACAAATGGATCTGGACAGGACTGCTCAGAGAAGTATTCATCAAAGAGGTAATGGGTGCAAGTTGGAGCACAAGAGGTTTAAGGTCAACACAAGGAAGAACTTTTTCCCAGTGAGGGTGACAGAGCTCTGGAACGGGCTGCCCAGGGAGGTTGTGGAGTCTCCGTCTCTGGAGACACTTAAGAGTCACAATGGACTAGATGATCTTCTAGGTCCCTTCCAACCCCTAATATCTATGAATCTATGAACAGAGCTAATGCAAGAGCTACAGCTCTAGGAGAAAAAGAAGTCCCAGTGAAGGCTGGGGCTTACATTTGTGCCCCAAAACCCTCTCCCACGTCTGTGATGGGGGATAGACTTCAGGGCAGGGTGCTGCCAGCCTTATCCCACCAGATGCTCCTTATACCCTTAATGCATCCCTGTATCTCTGTGCAATAAGATTCATCACACCTGTGTCTCAAGTGGGCTGCTGGAAGATTTCTTCATCTAATTCCCAAAGCAATGGCTTCCAAGCACCTCATATGCAGCCTCGTAATCCTCTTGGGGCACGAATTAGATTAGGCATCACTTTGCAAACACAGCATTGAAGCAAAGTAGAGTGAATCTCTCATCCAAGGACATGCAAGCTCTTTGCAGTCTTGCTCAGAATTGAGGTCCTATATTTTAATTTAAGTGCCTCTTTCTTCAGACCATTAAAGTTAGAAGGTTATTCTCTGGCAAGGCTGGATGCAGGTAAATAGAACAATCCCTAGCACAGGGTGTAAGGTGCATGAGGAGCTATGGGGAGTATGTTACAAGCACCAACATCACTCTATTTGCTATACTACATGCACTGAAAACAATGTACTCTGACACACAGGCTGATCAGTCATGCATGCCAGAAGCCAATAATGTGGTGTACTAGAAGGAATCCCCACCAACTTGAGATGCCACCTCATTGCATATTTTCCCTAATGGAGAAATTTTCCATCTTGGCTCATGAATAGACAGAGCAAGTGCTGCTGCAGGTAGTAACCTTCAAGATTATGCTCTCAAGATTTTTACATATACATGGACAGCATGGGGGTAAAAAAAACACAGTGCTGTGACAAAGCAATGATGCACCGCTGACCTCCTCAGAAGAAGTATCAGCTCTGCTTTGTAGATACAGCACATGTTCACTGACTGGGCACAAGAAGACATGACTCAGGATTGTCAGACTCAACAGCTGTCAAGGCAGCAGGTCATATGCCAGTGCCAATGGCCTGTGACTGCATTTTACATGGTAATACAGAAGAAATGTATGTGATCTACATGATAGCTCGAACACCCATTTATTATTAATCACATGTGTATACAGAGCTCCCAGGATGAATGCAAATACAGACATTGCAGTTCAGAGGGAGAATGGCTGTGTCTGGGGTGGGGGTTTTTTCTGTCATACCATTTGTACTCTCATGAAACCTGCCTTCTGTCACTCACCTTACCTTGTGGTAGCTATAACACCCTGTGCTGCAGAAGAGTGATCCTGCCTGGCAGGGTGTCAGAAGCCCACTCCCCCAGCTATCTGAACATCTATAGCACTGATGCTGAGTGGACCTTTCCTCGTGGGGACAGTCAAGTCCATGTCTGATCCCTCTGAGTGAATAGAGAACACTCACCCTGGTAATCTAGGAAGAGGCATAATTTTCACAGTATCACAGAGTATCACAGGTTGAAAGGGACCTTGGAGATCATCGAGTTCAACCTCCCTAACAGGCAGGATCATAATCTAAGTATAATCTGACCTAACACAGGTCACAGAGAACTGCATTCAGGAGAGTCTTGAAAATCTCCAGAGAAGGAGACTCCACAACCACCCTGGGAAGCCCGTTCCAGTGCTCTGTGACCCTTACTGTAAAGTTCTTCCTCATGTTAAGGCAGAACCTCTTGTGTTCTAGCTTGTAACCATTCTCCCTTGTCCTATCACAGGGCACAAAAGAGAAGAGTCTCTCTTTCTCCTCTTGACACTTAGCCCTCATATATTTATAAACATTTATCAAATGCCATCTCAGTCTTCTCTTCTCCAGACTAAAGACCCCCAGGTGTCTCAGTCTCTCCTCATAAGGTATGTGTTCCAGTCCCTTAATCATCCTTGTAGCCCTTCGTTGGACTCTCTCAAGCAAATCCCTGTCCCTCTTGAACTGGGGAGCCCAGAACTGGACACAATACTCCAGGTGAGGTCTCACCAGTGCAGAGTAGAGGGGGAGGAGAATCTCTCAATCTGCTGGACACGCTACTCTTGATTCACCCCAGGATACCATTGGCCTTCCTGGCCACAAGAGCACAATGCTGCTCCATTGAGAACTTGTTGTCCACCAGGACTCCCAAGTCCTTTTCCACAAGGCTGCTTTCCAGCAGAACACCTCCCAGTCTGTATTGGTGTAATTTGTTATTCTTACCCAGATGCAGGACTTTACACTTATCCTTGTTGAACCTCATTTGGTTCTGCCCTGCCCAGTTTTCCAACCTGTCCAAGTTTCACTGGATGGCTGCACAGCCTTCAGGTGTATCCAACAATCCTCC
>VYZU01073528.1:18072-32316 GCA_013401355.1 Ceyx cyanopectus | reverse complement strand
CTAGCTTGATTTCAAGGGAATATTTGTCATCCTGTGACCTCAAAGTCAAGGCAAAGAGAGTTGCTGAATCTACAGTTAAGCTGGCCTTATTATAAAACTGTCAGAAAAGGAACAATTACCATATACCTTAAAGCAACAATTTATTGTAGGAGCTGCGCAGAAGAGTTACAGAATCAGCTGCCAGCTGAGAGCTTTGAAAGAGCCTGGCCATAGGAGACAATTTCAAGCATCAGTAGCATAAAATTTAATCTGCACCTACTAGCTATTACTTTCACAGCAAAAGCTACTTTCTATCAGCTCACTGACTGTCACGGTTTAGATACCTCAGTGTAAACTTTCACCTGCTAAAACTATCCAAAGATTATTCTA
Source organism: Ceyx cyanopectus (assembly GCA_013401355.1). Lineage (NCBI taxonomy): Eukaryota > Metazoa > Chordata > Aves > Coraciiformes > Alcedinidae > Ceyx > Ceyx cyanopectus. Next base: position 31,947 of record VYZU01073528.1, on the reverse strand, counting down.
ATGAAGGATTACAACATGTAACGTGGTGTTTTCTTCAAAACAAGTGCACACACATTATCACAAAGTACAAACAGCAACAGAAACAAAGGTGCCATAAGAAAAGAAATCATGTTTGCCAATCCCATCACTGGTTTAATTCATGTTTCCTTCCTTCCTATACTGAAATGCAGTAAACAAAGTTCCCCCCTATTTTCATATTCTAGCTCAAAGGCAGCAGTATCATATTTGAAATTAAGGAAAAAAAATCATAAAAATACCCCTCCAACAGCTCTGGAAAAAAACAAAGGATCTGTATCTGCAGAAGATACGACTACTTGACTATATTAAACCAAATTTTGAAGTTACTTAGGTTCCAACAAATTCAACTTATACATTTACAAGCTTATTGCCTGAACAGCTTAAGACTAAGAAACAAACATGACTAAGAAAAACCAAAAAAAAGAGAGCTGACCATTAGCTAATAAGCATACTCTGTATAAACATCACTACAAAAGTGTTCAACGAAAGAAAGCTGAGCCTAAACAAACGTTTCCAAGTACATGCAGGGTTTCAAAACACTGCTGATCACACACCCACAGTCCCATTCTATGCAACACTTGTAATGTTCAACTAATGATTCTCTCCAAAATGACGTCTGAGACAGGAAGACAATTTATAGTCAGAACCGAAAAGTTCCCACTGCTCAGCTCAGCTGCCTTTGGGGGAAGCAAAAAAAGGTATTTCAAAATGTGTCACCCTCAGTCAAGTGGAAAAAGCAACATTCTGGGTTGACATACTGATAGATCATTACAGGATCTATTTTCAATATAAGAAAAGATCCTTTCACAACATCTATCTCTCCCAGAACAACTGGCCTGGGATAAGGACCATGAATGCAAAAATTGATACTATCACTCACAGCATGATACTGAACACCTCAGCAATCTTTGGGACTAATGAGATGGTTCATGGTGCAGAACTGCCTGAAGGGCAGAGCTCAGAGGGTTGTAGTCAATGAGGCTACAATCTGGCTGGTGACTGGTAACCTGTCCTGTACCTCAGGGTTCAATTCTAGGGCCAGTCCTGCTCAATATATTTATCAGTGACCTGGATGCAGCAGCTGAGAGCACCATTAGCAAGTCTGCCAACGACACTGAACTGGGAGGTGTTGTTGACTTTCTCAAGGGACAAGAGGCCTTCCAGAGGGATCTAGATAAACTGGAACATTCATCTTTAATAGCATTAATGAGATGAAATTTAACAAATGCTTATGATTAGCCATTAATTGGTCAGGCAATTGGACAGGTCAGGCAGTCGTACAGCCACCAGTGCTCCATGGCAGCCCAGAAGGCCAACTGAATCCTGGGCTACATCAAAAGAAGCATGGCCAGAAGATCAAGACAGGTGACCCTGCCTGTCTGCTCTACCCTGGAGAGACCTCACCAGGAGTACAGTGTCCAGCTCTGGACCCCCAACACAAGGATGTGGACCTGTTGAAGGGTAGCCAGAGGAGAGCTACTAAAATGCTCAGAGGGCTTGGAGCAGCTCTGCTATGGGGACAGACTGAGAGAGCTGGAGTTGTTCAGCCTGAAGGAGGCTCTGGGGGGACCTTATAGCACCTTCCAATACCTGAAAGGGGCCTGTAAGAAAGCAGGGGAGGGTCTATTCATAAGGGTTTGTAGTGACAGGACAAGGGGCAATGCCTTTAAGCTAGAAAAGGGTAGATTTAGGCTAGACTTTAGGAGAAAGTTCATTAATCTGAGGGTGACAGATCACTGGAATGGGTTGCCCAGAAAGGGGGTGGAGGCCCCATCCCTGCAGACACTCAAGGCCAGGCTTGACAAAGCTCTGAGCAGCCTGACCTAGTTAGAGATGTCCCTGCTTATTGCAGGGGGGTTGGACTAGATCACCTTTGAGGGTCCATTCCAGCCCAATACATGCTATGATTCTGTGATTCAGTTCTCAAGTGTGAATTTAATCTAACAGCACAGACAGCTTAAACACTCAAGTAGTACAGTTTGCAGAGTACCAGCAGGCTTTTAAAGACTAAGAATTGCTTCTGTTAAGGTGACATACAGAGCTGCAGTGAAAGAACAGCAAGGAGAAAAATTTCTTAGCAGAAGCAAAACTATGAGCAAGGTAAAAGCACTGCTACTCAAGACTAAACGTTCACATTGCCAACAATGTTCTTGAAGGACTAAAGAAACTGCAGAAAATTTTCCCAATTTCAATGAGCAATTAGAAAAAGACAGCTAGTACTCTCTACACTGAGACATCTTCAAGAAACACATAACTTTCTTTTCAGTGAAGGGAGGTGTAATCCGTTCTTGTCTGTGCAAATAATAAGCTTGATAATTATTTACTCTGCAGAGATTTTTTTTCTACGTGTATCTTGTATAGTTAATAACAATAAACAAACAAAAAACCCTGTAGTTACTTCAGGTGGTGGTTCTTGGTCATTTTTCCATGATGCATCTGAACCTTTTTCCCTAGGAGAAAAAAAAATATCATAAATTAGATAAAATTAGTATGAAGGAAGATGTTTTAATGAGGCTATGAAACATCTCGAATCATGTAGTAGCAACATATTCCAAGTTAGAACTTCACTACCTATGGCACTTTAAAAAATTTTTTTAATCTTCTTAAAGGGAAAACTGAACATTTCTCACACTAATGCTAATATTAAGCTTTGATCAATATTCTCTCAACACATCTCTTGAATCTCAATTTCTTTGAACCTGAAATTCAGTGAAGTATTCACTGCAACTTTAAGCTGATTAAGTGTTCACTCATTTTTCTGTTTTCAAAACATATGCCTCCACTTAAAAAAGACAATGAACTAGCATAGTAGGTAGGACACAGGCTTTAAGTATAAATATAAGCAAAGTGAATTCACAATCAAAAAAACTCTAAGCTTGGCATACAATTCTATTAACTTCTATGTTTCATCTTCTATTTTATCATGAATATAAAATGGAAAAGAAATCTAAAAAATAATAAAGCAAGCAAAATTTAAATTGTCAAAAGCACCAAAATTAATTTGAAGCAACATCATTTATTCAAGCCAACACACTAAGAACCTCAATAAAACTTCAGACATTTGATTAGCAACAAATTTCTGGGAAAAAAAAAATAGGCTGTTAAAAGTCTGTGGAAGGTTTTTCCACAATGCTTTTAAATTTAATGTGTTTTGGTTTTAAATGTCAAGACAAAATACTTAACAATACATGACAAATTATATAAAACAATGCAATAATGAAAATTTTTACTTGCAAAATTGTGTTCAGGCTGAAATGTTCTCAGCCAGTGCTCTAATAACCAGGGTTCTTTTTATATTCATAGAGTCATCACTAACCAAGTAGAAATAGCTACACAGAAGTACATAATCATTGGCTCTAGGTAGCCTGGACTAAAGCTTGGCAAGCCTTAGCCAAGGCTGTGACCATAGAACTGAAGCTCTATCTATACATATTACTAGAAAACCACAAAGAAAACATCATCTTTGTGAATATGAGCAAATCATATTAGCAGGCAAAGTCATTCTAAAGTTCAATTGGAAGAAAATCTTACAGGAAGGAAAGGAAGAGAAGGGCTCTATAGGAATTTCTCAGCCACAAAAACTCTCTACCTATGTAAAGATTAAAGGTAACATTTTATATTATTGTGGACCAACTCCTTTGTTTCTCTCTCTCATTTTTTTATTTTGGGGTAATCCATGCCTGCTAGAAATACCAGAGCATGCAAGAAAGTCCAAGACTAGTGGTTATTATGCAATATTTAGCACTACTGACTACAAAATGTACAGCTTCTAAGTTCTTCAGGTAGCTAATCTCACTCACTCAAAGCAGACTTCCCCACTTCAGCAAAATACAAAACACTTTTCAAGCTGTACGTAATAATCTTCTGCAAAGCACAGGATAGAAATTATTTGATTTCTGAATGCAGATATCGTAAGATCTGGAAGTCTAACAAAAAGTGACTCAGAAATGGTGAAAATAAATGAGTTTCTTTAGAATTACTTTATGTTTCAGGCAATACAAGTCTAGTTTTAGCAATAAATTTATTTTCAAGAAGTTTTACTCTACACTTTCATTTACTAATGAAAATTATGAAGCTTATTCGTAGCAGTGAAACTTCGTACAAAGCAAGCAGATTGAATTCCAGGTTTCAAAAAAAAACTTGAAACTTAATGCTCCTTTCAGATCAGTCCTTTTCAAATTACCATCCCAGCTCTGAGGAACAGTTCTAGAACTTTAAGTCTGTAATACTCTACAAGCTGGTCTACACATAATCAAACTAACACAAACCATTGGAAATCATTTTCTGCAAAACTGCAATCTGCTAAGGTCCAAAAGTCTTCTTGTGAAGCACTGACTGAAGTTCCATGCCAACTTGTTTTCATTAAATAGACATTACAGCACAGGTCAGAAACCAAAATTCTTTATCCCTTTTCAATGGCACCTACTTTGTGAAAAGGCAACCAATAGCAGCAACTGCCTCAGAAAAGCTAAGAAACTTCAGGAACAAAATTCAGTCTTTACAAGTTGAAGAAGACCATCACTTTACTGCACATAGCAACAGTTTGGCAGGAGTGATGAGGGGGGAAGAGAGAATAGAAGAAGATTATATTTAGAACTCTGAGAGTATTTAGGGAGTCAAAATCTGATTGTCAACCTTGCAACAATCTGCAAATCNGAAAACTGAACATTTCTCACACTAATGCTAATATTAAGCTTTGATCAATATTCTCTCAACACATCTCTTGAATCTCAATTTCTTTGAACCTGAAATTCAGTGAAGTATTCACTGCAACTTTAAGCTGATTAAGTGTTCACTCATTTTTCTGTTTTCAAAACATATGCCTCCACTTAAAAAAGACAATGAACTAGCATAGTAGGTAGGACACAGGCTTTAAGTATAAATATAAGCAAAGTGAATTCACAATCAAAAAAACTCTAAGCTTGGCATACAATTCTATTAACTTCTATGTTTCATCTTCTATTTTATCATGAATATAAAATGGAAAAGAAATCTAAAAAATAATAAAGCAAGCAAAATTTAAATTGTCAAAAGCACCAAAATTAATTTGAAGCAACATCATTTATTCAAGCCAACACACTAAGAACCTCAATAAAACTTCAGACATTTGATTAGCAACAAATTTCTGGGAAAAAAAAAATAGGCTGTTAAAAGTCTGTGGAAGGTTTTTCCACAATGCTTTTAAATTTAATGTGTTTTGGTTTTAAATGTCAAGACAAAATACTTAACAATACATGACAAATTATATAAAACAATGCAATAATGAAAATTTTTACTTGCAAAATTGTGTTCAGGCTGAAATGTTCTCAGCCAGTGCTCTAATAACCAGGGTTCTTTTTATATTCATAGAGTCATCACTAACCAAGTAGAAATAGCTACACAGAAGTACATAATCATTGGCTCTAGGTAGCCTGGACTAAAGCTTGGCAAGCCTTAGCCAAGGCTGTGACCATAGAACTGAAGCTCTATCTATACATATTACTAGAAAACCACAAAGAAAACATCATCTTTGTGAATATGAGCAAATCATTTTAGCCGGCAAAGTCATTCTAAAGTTCAATTGGAAGAAAATCTTACAGGAAGGAAAGGAAGAGAAGGGCTCTATAGGAATTTCTCAGCCACAAAAACTCTCTACCTATGTAAAGATTAAAGGTAACATTTTATATTATTGTGGACCAACTCCTTTGTTTCTCTCTCTCATTTTTTTATTTTGGGGTAATCCATGCCTGCTAGAAATACCAGAGCATGCAAGAAAGTCCAAGACTAGTGGTTATTATGCAATATTTAGCACTACTGACTACAAAATGTACAGCTTCTAAGTTCTTCAGGTAGCTAATCTCACTCACTCAAAGCAGACTTCCCCACTTCAGCAAAATACAAAACACTTTTCAAGCTGTACGTAATAATCTTCTGCAAAGCACAGGATAGAAATTATTTGATTTCTGAATGCAGATATCGTAAGATCTGGAAGTCTAACAAAAAGTGACTCAGAAATGGTGAAAATAAATGAGTTTCTTTAGAATTACTTTATGTTTCAGGCAATACAAGTCTAGTTTTAGCAATAAATTTATTTTCAAGAAGTTTTACTCTACACTTTCATTTACTAATGAAAATTATGAAGCTTATTCGTAGCAGTGAAACTTCGTACAAAGCAAGCAGATTGAATTCCAGGTTTCAAAAAAAAACTTGAAACTTAATGCTCCTTTCAGATCAGTCCTTTTCAAATTACCATCCCAGCTCTGAGGAACAGTTCTAGAACTTTAAGTCTGTAATACTCTACAAGCTGGTCTACACATAATCAAACTAACACAAACCATTGGAAATCATTTTCTGCAAAACTGCAATCTGCTAAGGTCCAAAAGTCTTCTTGTGAAGCACTGACTGAAGTTCCATGCCAACTTGTTTTCATTAAATAGACATTACAGCACAGGTCAGAAACCAAAATTCTTTATCCCTTTTCAATGGCACCTACTTTGTGAAAAGGCAACCAATAGCAGCAACTGCCTCAGAAAAGCTAAGAAACTTCAGGAACAAAATTCAGAAATAAAATACTGTTTCAGTGAAATAGAATTTCAATTAAATTGTTCAGAAATAATGGCTTATGTCAGATTACACAGGTGTTCTCACTGCTCATTTTAATGCAGGGCCAAGAATCAATATCTGATGCACTGGTAAGTCATGACAGGGTGAAATTTTGCTAGTGTTTAATGCTGTACCACACATGGTAGTAAAGTACTACCAAAAGACAAATAGTTCAGCCAGCTACTTGCAAAGGTAACACATCTTAGATGCTGAGCATGGCACACAGTGATGTAGTAACCAGATGATTAAAATCTGTGCAGTTACAGTGCTAAGCAACCAACCTTAATGTCACAAATCTAAGGCCAGCTGGCAACTTAATGCTGAAGAAAAACAAGCAAGCAGCAGAGTGAGACATTTATATGTCAAGAAGGCCTATTTATATATGCTACTTTCCTCAGACATGCTGGGATACAAAAACACTAAAGGTTTCTGAACTTCATTGTACATTTCCACTCAAATCCCTCATCTCTCCCTAATAATCAGCTGGTAACTTTCATATAGAAGTGTTGTTCTCCAGCTGTACATTAGATTTCTTGATACATAAATTTCAGTTTTTGCCTTATACCATGAGATAAAAATAGAAAATAAATGCAAATTTATAGGCAGGTTTGCATTATTGTAAGTTATTAAACTAAACAAGACCCTGAAGAACAACAAAATCTGTGAAGTTCAGCTTGCAAAACCATTACATATATATGTGTTTAAGAGAGTGTTGGGGAGAAAAGCATCAATAAATTTTTTTCTGGTTATGGTATTTTAGGTAACAGAAACAGGAAAAGAAAGAAAGCTTAATGTATCAAATGAGAAGTGACTAAACCTTAGTAATTCTAATAAATTCAAAGTTTGTCATTTTAGTATCAAGATTAGTCCTACAGTTTCTCACTTGAATCTAAGCTTTAACTCAGTATTATCCCCTAATAATTAAAAATACATTATAGACAGAATAGTACAACAACAACAGACTTACTGTTTTAGTTTCTCTGCAAATATATACTGGGTGAAGTCCTCCACTGATGGAACAAAATACATGCTATCTTGCACATTAATACCTTTTGCTTTGATTTGCTCAGAGCTGTTAAATCTTAACACATAAAAAGGATGTAATACAGGACCAAATATCTCAAATATCTGAAAAAAAAAATATTAAAATTTATAAATGGACAGTGGTCTATTTATAAACAGACATAATAATAATAGATAGCTAGATAGTCAATTTCATTGTAGACAACTGTGAAACTTTAAAAGGCTTTGTATTTAACAAGTTTGATGTAATTCCAAAATATAGTATCAAATAAAGTTACTTTAAGATTTTAGTTTTATTACCACATTCTGTTTTGATGGCATTTCCCCAGCTAATTACAACGTGGAAAAGTTCTCAAATGTTGATGCTGCCTTTGTCCACCCAACTGCATTACTTTGATTCTTTGCTTCCTGTATTTCAGTAATCTTTCTTTTTTTTTCAACTCTCTATTCATGACCCCAACTCTTCATTCTTCTCTTGCCATTATGCTTCCAAATCTCTTACACCTAAGAACACTCTCCTAGTCATTTATGGCTCAATATGAATCTTTACATTGCAACTGCAATCTGCAATTTCAGGCAGAGTTGGTTCATTCACATTTAGCATTAACAATTCAATGCAACATCCCTCTCAGCAAACATTTTTCATTATATTTACATAAAGCACACATTGGCCTTAAACTGGTACAGCAGAGCTTAGAGATGTAAACATTCCCCATTTTTTCTGAAATATGATTCTAATTTCTCCAATCTTTTCCCCCAGGCTCCTGGTAACAAAAGAGCACAGCCTGTTATTCAAGACATCATGTATCTGAAAACAACCTCTCCTATCTCCACCACAAATTCTCTCATAAAAGAGCAGAAACTCACCACATGCTGTAATTCTGTAAGGATAAATTCTGGGTTAGGAATTTCTGAGATTAAAAAAATAAATAGATTACTATAGCAAGAGTCAAATGCACTATGTATTAAGGAAGTATCTTTAATTTAGCTGACTTCAACACTTCTAGTTGGAACATAAAATAATACTTTGAATTCTGTATTAGAATGACATGGGGTTTTGTTTTATACACACACCTTTCCTGCTGCTTGCCGATCTTCTTTAAAAATTATGCTTTCCTCATTTACTGCAGGTAGGCCTCTAAGAGATTCAATTATTACTAAAATGGAATAGTAAAAAAAATTAAACAAAACTTTTTTTCAACAACAGCACATCATTAATTGCTTAGAAACTTAATACCATTGTTTCTTACCAAGTTCATAGAGGTTCACCTGAAAATTCTTGCACACACACAGAACTACTTACCAATTATACAACCCTTCTCCAGTGTGTGGCAAGAATTATTTGTTTATAGAATTATTTATTCTGGGGTGGAGAAAGAAGACCAGATGACAGGTACAAAAGAGAATAAATGTGTGAGATACCCGTTACACTTATCCAGGAAGTTACTTAAGTACATAGCAATAACCTGTGGGTTTTGTAGTGCAGATGCATATGTATATTCTGCCTTCTTAGCATTGCAAATTAAGTTCTCCTTGGGAAAAGAGTGGTAGTGACTATACATTATAGCTTCCCTTAATAAGTGGTAAGAATAGCACTAGAACACAAAAGATGTCTGGCAGGCCAGTCATAGCAGCAACTGGTTGGTGTCATTTATGCATGCAGATACACAATCTGAAATACATTTCTGCAATTTAATGTTATATTAATCTCATACTACATTTGGGCCTAATCCATGTCAAAACTGTAAAGAACAGCTTTATTTAAACATTCACATATTAGAATACAAATAATCACACCATCACAGAATCACATTATGTCAGGGGCTGGAAGGGACCTCTAAAGTTCATCTAGTCCAACCCCCCTGCCAGAGCAGGGGCACCTAGACCAAGTCACACAGAACAGAGCCAGGTGGGTTTTGAGTATCTCCAGAGAGGGAGACTCCACAACCCCCCTGGGCAGCCTGTTCCAGAGCTCTGTCACCCCCACTGTGAAAAAATTCCTCCTCATGTTTACATGAAACTTCCTATGCCTCAGCTTCCACCCATTGCCCCTTGTCCTGTCATTGGGCATCACTGAGAAAAGCCTGGCTCCATCCTCTCTACACTCACCCTTTAAATATTTATAAACACTGATTAGGTCCCCCCTCAGTCTCCTTTTCTCCAAGCTAAAGAGCCCTGGATCCCTCAGCCCCTCCTCATCAGAGAGATGCTCCACTCCCTTAATCATCTTTGTGACTGTGTGCTGGACTCTCTCAAGCAATTCTATGTCCCTCTTGAACTGGGGGCCCCAACTACTTACCAGGGCAGAGTAGAGGGGCAGGAGAACCTCTCTCAACCAACTAGCCACACCCTTTTTAATACACCCCAGAATGGCATTGGCCCTCTTGGCCACAAGAGCACATTGCTGGCTCATGGGCAACCTCCCATCAACTAGGACCCCCAGACTTTTTTCCCCTTTGCTGCCTTCCAACAGGTCAGTCCCCAGCCTATACCGATACCTGGGTTCTTCTTTCCCAGTGCAAGACTCTACACTTGCCCTTGTTGAATTTAATTAAATTTCTGTCAGCCCAACCCTCCAGCCTGTCCAAGCCTCACTGAATGGCAGCATAGCCATTTGGTGTGTATATTATAAAAATCACGGCTAGCTACAATTTCACCATTTAATTTACTGAATTCTTAACTTATATTCAAACTATCATTTTAGATTAAATTACCCTTCTTTAATTCCCCATTATTAGCAAGAAAAGCAAAAGCAGAAAAGGACAATGATTAAACTGCTACCTTGATATTCTCAAGCCAGCTTCCTGAGCAAGAATGAAATTTAATCTAACTTCAATACCAACAACAGAGATACTGTAAAGGAAACTACCTGTATAACCTGTAGTCTTTAAAAAAAGCAAACAAACAAAACAACAAAAACAACCATCAAAGACCATTTGCTTTAATTCTTTTGTATCTCTATATAAATACATTTGCATCAAAATATTAAAAATAGAACTTCTAATTTTCATAGGCAAATTGCCTTTGAAGTAGTTGAAGCAGAATGGAAAACTCAAAATAAAGCTTAAATACAAACCTACTATGGATGTTTTATTCATATCAGCTTTAGGAAAATCTTTGATTTCATAGATTAAAAACTGAGGAGCCAGGTAAATCTGAAAAGATCCCTAAATGCGTATCTCCTTCAGTTAAACTTACACCCAGCATTGTCTCAATTCCACTAAGCTTGCCCTCCATCACCTGTAAATCACATCAGTGATGCTCTCTTATCACTGCTGACACTGCTATGTTGCATTTGGTCATAAGCGGAGAAACAGGATGGATTAAAAGTTAAACTAAAAAAAAAACCCTAAAGTTGCACTGATAAAGAAATCAGGTCTTTTTCCTGTCCTCATATATTAACAAGCAAACACGTGGGACAGCATTGTACTGCATCTATGCTTTCAGTTGTACACCGTCTATATCTTATGACATAAATGAAATATAGCACCTACAACCACAGATTTTCTGAAAATTCTGCTAACCACCTTATTGCTGCCAGAATTAATTTAAAGATCATATTGGTAAAAAAAGGCTTTTGCAATGAAAATTAAAAATTGCATTCACATAGATAACATGCATATAACAGTTATAATCCATTTCAAAGGGAATTCAACCAAAATGTCATTTATACTTCAAATTCTTATTCAGCAATCCACTACCCCCTGAAATAGAAAGCTGCAGTACTGACACTTTTGAGACAACTGAGCACTACAGATATATACAGAAATTATTGTAATTAAAATCAAAGCAAACATATCTTGCCTACCCAGCTGCTCAATTATGCTGGTAACCGTCCCGAACAGTCTCAGTTCAATATCATCAGGCAGAATTATTGATATGTCTTCAACAGGAGGCAGTTCCTGAAAATACCACATGAATGCTCAGGATACAATCTCTTCATACTAAGACATTCATCACATTGTAGCTGCATAAACTGGACAAACAGAAAAACCTCCAAGCATTTGGAGGATCTAATAGTAATTAAAAAATAAAATAAAATCCTATTTTGATTTATCTCTAAGAATAAGTCTACATGAACTCATATTGAGGGAATCTCACTTCTGAAGATGGCTTTTCAATTGAGATACTATATATTTCCATTGGAACTAAAATAGATCCCAACTTTATTCAAATGGAGAAAACTGAGAAATAAAAGACTATTATTTTTTCTGAACTTTCAATTTACATAAAGACCAATGTACAACACAATAACTGGAAAAACAGCAATAAAAAAAAATACTCAATCCACTTGCAACCACATTCAATGTGCAGCAGAAGAAAAAACTGTACCCAGAAAGAGATAAAACAGTATGAGATACACAAGATAGGTATTGTCTGATTCAACAAAATTATGTCTGTCCATTTATCCCACGACTCAGACATTACACAATGTTTAATTATCACAACAACCTAAACAAAGAAAATTCTTTTTAGCTAAAACTTGTATTTGGTACAAGAGGATAATCATAGAGAAAACTTTCTTAAAAATACACAAAACTTCAGATCTACAAATCCATACTGCAAAAACAATATTCAAATTAAACAGTTTCCTAAAATCTTCTATCAAATCCTGATTAACATTAAACTCTTATTTTAAAGGCCATCATCAGAAATAAAACCCCTCTCCAATAGAAGAATCTTACCTGGCCTTATCAAAACTTCACCTTACAAACTTCACACAGAAGTGCTTGGAAAAGGCTTCCAAAGCACTGCAAAGACCAAATCCTTTAATATAGCATTGAAGTCAAGACATTAATTCAGATGGTAACACCACCTCCTTCTACAGGGCAGTAAGTTTTCCAACATTAAAACAACTTCACTGCCAAGACTTGTATTGCCAGGGCAATACAAAGGCCAAAGACCAGAAGGAAGAAAGCTGCATTTTCCCTTAAGCATATATGCCAGTCTTTAATCATTTATCTTTGAACCACAGATTACTGGGGAGGTTTTAGTAAAAAGCTAATCATCGTGGTTTATTTTTAACAAATGTAATTTCATGCAGTTGCTAGAACTTCTTATTACTATCAATGGCAAGTGACAGTTATAAAAGTGACAAAAACCAGACATTTTAGGCCACTAACTGTGCTCTTCCTGAACTAGTGCAAAATGTAGATTNTGTAGCTGCATAAACTGGACAAACAGAAAAACCTCCAAGCATTTGGAGGATCTAATAGTAATTAAAAAATAAAATAAAATCCTATTTTGATTTATCTCTAAGAATAAGTCTACATGAACTCATATTGAGGGAATCTCACTTCTGAAGATGGCTTTTCAATTGAGATACTATATATTTCCATTGGAACTAAAATAGATCCCAACTTTATTCAAATGGAGAAAACTGAGAAATAAAAGACTATTATTTTTTCTGAACTTTCAATTTACATAAAGACCAATGTACAACACAATAACTGGAAAAACAGCAATAAAAAAAAATACTCAATCCACTTGCAACCACATTCAATGTGCAGCAGAAGAAAAAACTGTACCCAGAAAGAGATAAAACAGTATGAGATACACAAGATAGGTATTGTCTGATTCAACAAAATTATGTCTGTCCATTTATCCCACGACTCAGACATTACACAATGTTTAATTATCACAACAACCTAAACAAAGAAAATTCTTTTTAGCTAAAACTTGTATTTGGTACAAGAGGATAATCATAGAGAAAACTTTCTTAAAAATACACAAAACTTCAGATCTACAAATCCATACTGCAAAAACAATATTCAAATTAAACAGTTTCCTAAAATCTTCTATCAAATCCTGATTAACATTAAACTCTTATTTTAAAGGCCATCATCAGAAATAAAACCCCTCTCCAATAGAAGAATCTTACCTGGCCTTATCAAAACTTCACCTTACAAACTTCACACAGAAGTGCTTGGAAAAGGCTTCCAAAGCACTGCAAAGACCAAATCCTTTAATATAGCATTGAAGTCAAGACATTAATTCAGATGGTAACACCACCTCCTTCTACAGGGCAGTAAGTTTTCCAACATTAAAACAACTTCACTGCCAAGACTTGTATTGCCAGGGCAATACAAAGGCCAAAGACCAGAAGGAAGAAAGCTGCATTTTCCCTTAAGCATATATGCCAGTCTTTAATCATTTATCTTTGAACCACAGATTACTGGGGAGGTTTTAGTAAAAAGCTAATCATCGTGGTTTATTTTTAACAAATGTAATTTCATGCAGTTGCTAGAACTT
>VYZU01073472.1:0-10137 GCA_013401355.1 Ceyx cyanopectus | reverse complement strand
TCATCCAGGTCATTGATGAATATATTGAATAATACTGGACCCAGTACTGACCCTTGGGGGACTCCACTAGTCACAGGCCTCCAGCCAGACTCTGCTCCACTGACCACAACTCTCTGAGATCTGTTCTTCAACCACTTCCCAATCCACCTTATTACACTGTAACTAAACCCACACTTCTTAAGCTTGGCTGTGAGGATCCCATGGGATACTGTATCAAAAACCTTGCCGAAGTCAACCTGTATCACATCCACTGCACTTCCCTCATCTAACCATCTACTGATATCTTCATAAAAGGCTATCAGATTAGACAAGCATAATTTCCCCTTACAGAATCCATGTTGACTACTTGTGATAAGCCTCCTTTCCTGCAGATGCTTAAAGATGCTTCTTCTTCTTTTACCTATTCTGCAAAAGCTGGAGCACTTTGTAATTTATTAAATTTTTATTGTCATTTTTTTAATAACATAGGGATGCATAAAGATGTTTTCTATTGCAAATTAAATTTCTGTTGTTTTCTAGATGCTGTGTTAGTTAAATCCCATATAAACGTCTCTGCCTTGTGTTTATATCCTATCACTAAATATGTAATATTGTAGGAACACATTTGTAATATTCTGTGCCTGTCTGCATTTTGCTACTGTCCCTCCCTTCCCTGGGACACCAAAATATTCTCAGCACTTGTGCTAATGGCCAGTGTTTGTAAGCACAGAAGCTAACAGATAATGTTTTTCTACAGATACTCACTGAGCACTTCAAATTCTTCAATTGCCGCTCTCCTTTGCGCTCTGTACCCTCACTTCCCTGTTCACAGCACAGACAATCGGTAAGGGTTTGTTGGTCTTCCCAGTTCATTAAAACAGAAAAATAATTCAGTGAGGATCTAAGGTAATGGCAGTGATCTTTGATCAGTGAGGAAATGCAAGCAGATTTCCTGAGGCTCTACACTCTTCTGTGACTTTACAGTAACAGCTTACTCATCTGAAAAGATGCTTGTACAAGATCTGTCTGTTTACAGCTCTTAATCAGTTTTAGTTAGAATTAATTAATTCCTGTTCTGTTAGCTAACCCATACATGTTAAAAAACACAAAGCCTACTGTACCACTATGTGTTTTTCATTAGTTTAATCAAGAGCTGTGTATCATTGGGAATTTGAGGATTATTCCCTGCCTGTGCTGCATGGTCCCAAGTTTGTTGTTCCCCCCTGTAGGTACCACCTTCAGGCCTTGCGTCACCTGTATGTGCTGGCAGCAGAACCGAGGCTCTTGACACCCGTGGACGTGGATTCAAACACTCCATGCTATGCACTAATTGAGGTTACATACAAGGTAATGCATCTAGGAGGCAGCAGGGAGCAAAGGCCTTTGAGAAGCTATGGGGACAGCCACAAGCTCTGATACACATCTTGTTTTGGCCAGCAGCCTTGGGTTTGTTTTTGAATTGTGGTGGAGACAAGCCAAATTCTACACAAATAATTGAAGGGTTGTGCTCAACCCACTCACACTTTGTGTACTTTGATGTCACCTTGAGAGCAGAATATAGGATGAGTGAAAGGCACCACAAAATCTTCAGTCAAACGTGTAATAACTGACCCAGGGTCATAGTCCTCTTTGCCCTAAAGAGAAAGAACTTCCAAAGGGGCAGAGGTGGTTGGAACTTTCTATAGTTCTTTACTCAGATCTCAGGAACAGAAGCTACCTGACTACTGCCAAGGGACTTGTTCTAAATGAGATGCGTGTTTTCTTTCTTTTCATGCTAAAATGGGCTTTTCTAACGTGAATGCTGGTGGCATTTTGAAGGGCACACAGTGGTATGCAGAAGCCACCGAGGAGCTGATGGCACCTACGCTTCTTCCAGAGCTTCACTTACTGAAGCAGGTAAAAGAAATCTCCATTTTAACAAGGAATTTAATCACCCTTTTTTATCATAAACATAGACTTAGTGACTTTGATGTCCCACCTTAGCCTGGCTCTGGACAGTAGTCCCATAATAACAGCTTCAGAAACAGTTCTGTCACTGTTGAGCATGTGTTAAATTGTGCCACATGCTTCTCATCAGTTTTTATCATAATATTTCAAGATCTGATGTAGCAGGGAGTTCCATGTAACAGAAAGTTTTTCTGTAGGAGAGAAGGATTTAAGCTTTCTTCCAGAGTTTTCTGGGTGGTTAACCACTATAAAAGGGCATGTGCCCTTGTAAAGGCCCATAAAGACCCATAGGTTTGTGTAGAAAACTCTTGTATTTCCTGATTCTGGTTATATTTAGTAATAAAAACTCTTACATTGACAGATCAGAGTGAAGGGACCACGGTACTGGGAATTATTAATAGATTTAAGCAAGGGAACGCATCATCTAAAGTAAGTATTCTTTATAATACTTAACCAAACAATAACCTTGTAGTATTTTTTTTTTAAACTCTTCTGTATTTGTAACACCTATGGGTTGGAAAGAAGTCTGGTTTTGATCTGTTTGCTGTTGTGCATTTGACAGCACTTTAGAGTGAAGAAAGAAACTGCATAGTTGGTTTCATCTACTGATGTGAATAATTCATGCAAAAACAGGGGAGGGGAAAACCTGATAGTAAAAACCACAGATATTGGCAGCAGGATTGAGTGGTCTCAGAAACCATCTCAAACTCACGGTTTTAGTTTAGTTTTGACTTGGCATGATGTCAACTTTCCCAGACTGTTGATACAATAGCTGGCTGACTTACCACTCGCTGAAATACAATTTTTCTCCTGTTACGTGAAGTTTACAAAGCACTGCTTTTACTGCATTTTAACTCTCAGGTGGTCAACTGTGGGAACCAGAAATCTTACCAAAATGCAGTATCTGTGGGTAAAATTATTCCCATGTTTGCACTGAACCTGCAGTGTCACTTGCCACTGGAAGCAGTGCAGAAGGAGCTGTCTCCGTCCTTCACCAGTAACATGGATTTTTCGACATAATTTAATGCCATTGTTGCAGTTAAATTAACACAGCACCTTTGGTGCATGCCTTTAAAGGTAACAGAAAGCACTGGAGTGGAGGCAGATCCCTTCAGATCAAGAGGTACTTACTTAGGTCACAACATCTTGCCATTTTAAAACTCTGCCTGTGGCAGAGTTTGGGAGACCAATGCAGGCATGAGAAATAATTTCCCCTGTTTTACTATATGTGAATTGCAACTCTGTTGTTACACTGAGCAGTTAGTTTCAATACAGATAATTTTGTTATTTTAAGGGTGCCCAGTGCTTACAGTTAATGGTGCAACCGTACTCTACATCAAGTAAGCACACAGCTGCTTTGCAATAGTGTGACTTTGAACTGCTGCCTGCTTCTGATGGACTTTTGGATTTGTTTTTTTGTTTTTTTTATGTCACAGTGTGCCTTTTAAGCTGTGGCTACCCACTTGTGTGGTTTTCCTTGCTGCTCAGAGCTCATCCTACAAGAGTCAAATGAGAACCTACAGTGACTTCAGGAAGTTTTATTCCTTTTATCAGTAGAATCATCATAGAATTGTAGAGTGGTTTGGGTGGGAAGGGACCTTTAAAGGTCATCTCATCTAATCTGTCTACCATGAGCAAGGACATCTGCAACTAGGGCAGGTTGCTCAGAGCCCTGTCCAACCTCAGCTGGAATGGTTCCAGGGTTGAGGCATCAACCACCTCTATGGGCAACCTGAGCCAGGGTCTCACTACCTCAGCATCAAAAATTCCTTCCTTATAAGTCAGGCTCATCTCTTTTTCATCCTCATTGTCTGCCATCACATCACTATTTGATAGTGGCTTGCTCTGAAGGCACCAACATTTCTATGTATCCATGAGTCAGGCAGGGTTTAAATAATCAGTCCAAAGCCTAAACAGGGCTATTATCCCGTACAAGCTGTTGGAGTTTCCAGGTCTGCCTCACATCAATTTAAAAAGCACCACTGTTCTTATTTCAGATCAATTCTTTCCAAGGGTGGTGTCTTGTATGTGAAGCTGAGAGCTGGGCAGCTCTCCTACAAGGAGGACCCGATGGGCTGGCGCAGTCTCTTGGCACAGACTGTTACTCACCGCAACTCTGAAGCTCGAGCATTCAAGGTATTGCTGCCAAATTGTTTCTGCACTGGGAATGCTGCCTCCAAAAAGAGTGAGGGAAGCTTAGCAGGTTGTGCTGTGTTACTTTATTGCCAGCACTTAGCTGCCAGCACTGCAGTTACTGCTTTGCTGGAGGGAAAGGAAGCTTCACAGGCTGTACAATGAGCCTAAGCTAAGAGCAACTACATTAATATGTTTATTGTGGGCAGACAAACATGTTGGATGTGGTTTTGCCATGATATGCTTTACGTAGGTTACGGTTTTCTTGTCTGTATTCTGGGGAAGGGAGAATTGGGTATATATCACTATTGCATTTGTGCTATAAAACTAAAAAAGTTCATTTTAAGAGGCTGTTTTTACCTATTTTTCAGCCAGAAGCAATTTCCGCTTTCACTTCTGACCCTGCTTTGTTTTCATTTGCTGATTATTTCTGCAAACCAGTGGTGAACTTGGGCCAGGTATGATGCCTACATGTGGACTAACAAGAATAAAAGGTGGGAAAACCTACCTTAAACCAAGGAGCAGATTTCAGCCCCTCAGGTAGTGGGGATGGGGAGTATTCTAAGGGATGCTTGGTAACACAACGGTGTAAAACAGTATTGACGTTGTAGTTTTTTGTTGGGTTTGCCGGTTTGTTTGGTTTGGGTTTTTTTCTCCTTGGCTATGTTCCAGTTGATGCTAGTTTGTCCACATGGGTTGTATTCATTGTAGAATGTGTTTCCCAGACACCGAGAGCCCTGTTCAGTGTCCTGCAGTGTCTGGTGAAGTCGCAGCAGGAGGGTTGGGGTATTTTGCACTGTATTTCGCTGTACAAAATGACTTAAGGACAGGAGAAAAACCCAGGCCTAGTTTTAATAAACCCAACATTAAAAGCAAATGGTGTTGCATTATTAGCTATCACTAATTTATATCATGTCAGTGCATAGCTTAACTTTAATGGAAGGAAATGTGAGCATTGCAAGAAACCTTAAATAAATTGTGTGTTTTGGTAAACATGTGTCTTTTATCAGAAACAGGAAATCTTGGATCTTTACTCCTCAATCCTTTACGAGTGTGTTACCCAAGAAAACCCAGAGATGCTGCCCATGTACATAGCAATAGATCAGGTGAAGTAAATAGACCTTTTTTCTTTTAGAGGCATGATTTGACATGAGTGTGTTAATGACATGATTCATGTCATGGTAATTTTGTAGGAGATGGAGAGGAGGAAGGGGAGACATATTAGAAAGCTACGGGGAGATAGCAGAGGTTTAAAAATAAAATTAATGAAAACTGAAATTCCACTGCATCAGTCAGCAAAATAAGAGTCAGGAGAGGTTTGAGGTTTTTACTTTACAACTATGACATCAATGTCTCTTTCCTCCTCCAGCTCATATTCTCACACTTGCTTTGTATTTCCCTTCTGCTAGGCTGTGAGGAGATTAGAGAGAAGAGAGATGTCTGAGACCTTTGAGCTGTGGCAGATAAAATTGGTGTTAGAATTTTTCAGTTCCAGAAGTCACCAGGAGAGAATGAGCAGAAATCCGAACCGAGGACTCTTCATGAATTCTGAATTTCTGCCTGTGATGAAGTGCACTATTGATAACACTCTGGATCAGTGGCTGCAAGGTACAGAGAACTTGAATCCTACAGTCACGATCGCAATTCAGTGTGGGGAGATGGAGACTTTTCACCAGACTTGCTTTGTGGACATGCTGTTCTCTTGCCTTTTTTGTTCTGTTCTGTTTGTCCCTAAATTTCCTGAGTGTGTCTTGTCTGTTACAGGTGGAGGTGACGTGTCTCTGCATTCCTACTTGAGTGGGCAGCCCACAGAAGAGTCTCAGCTGAGCATGCTGGCTTGCTTCTTGATCTACCACACTGTCCTCACGCCAGCTCAGCTGGCTACTGGAGGCCTGGAAGGTGAGGCTGGAGTGCAGGGCAGCACTCTGGACCTGCACAGACACATGCTCCTCAGTTTAGCCTTGCTTACTAAAAGGAGGCTCAGGGGAAATCATGCCACTCTTGACAACTCCCTTACTGGAGGTTGGAGCCAGGTGGGGTTGGTCTTGTCTCCCAAGGAACAAGTGACAGGACAAGAGGAAATGACCTCAAGTTGCACTAGGGGAGGCTTAGGTTGGACCCAAGGAACAATTTGCTCCGCAAAAGGGCTGTCAAGGCCTGGCCCAGACTGCCCAGAGCAATGGTGGAGTTCCCATCCCTGGAGGGGTTTCAAAGCCATGAGGATGTGATGCTTAAGGACATGGTTTAGTAGTGTCCTGGCAGTGCTGGGGTAATGGGTGGACTCAATCTTAAGGATCTGTTCCAACCTAAACAATTCCATGATTCTATGAGTATATCCTATGACAGCATGCATCTCCTCTGAGAGCTGCTCCAGCCTTTTAAATTTTTTGTTGTCTCAAATCTGGACAGAAAAGTTAGAAATTTTGTGCAGGACTAAAAAAGCCAGAACTAGCTAATATAAAAATAGTCTTGTCTTTTTGCTAACCCTCAAGTAACAATGTCCTTGCAGGCAGCACAACCAGGTAAGGCAAGCTGTGACAGGGTGAAGTATTCTTTATGTTGGGCTCCCCTTATCCTAAATGTCCTTAAGTCTGCTCTTCCATTTTTCCAGACATAATCTGATTTGGGATCTGGAGAAATTCCAGGCCCTTTCACTGTGGCTTGCTTAGGGGTGTTATGCAAATGTTACCACCTTGGTGTCAAGAGGAGTCTGTTGCTTGAAGGCTTTCCAGAGGCCACTATGTGTTCATTCTTTTTCTTTGATCCTTTTAGGAAGCATGAACTTCTCGGAGCTTCTGCTGAAGTTCAAGCAGTTGAACATGCCAGTCCGTGCTTTGCTGAGGCTTGCTCCACTCTTGCTCCGGAATCCACAGTCCATGGTGCTCTAGCTCCATGGCATTTGCTTTGTGGGTGGCTACGGAGCAGCGGAGCCAGCCCAGTGGCATTTCACATCATTTGAAAACATGCAGGTAAAACATGCTTGAGTCTGTGACTTTTCTCACTTCAGCCTGGGCCCCATTTGTGGTGACTATGACTGAGAGTTATTTATAGTTACAGTGAATTTTTTAAAAAATGTAAAAGCAAATGAATAATAAATTTACTTTTGTAACTAAGGATTGTTTACAAATATGTCTTTTTATTGTGGTGAATTCTGAGTTCTCTTGGCTGGGAACTGAAGGGTTTCCATGTTTTTATAGCATCTTTTTATGTGATGTATCTTAGTAGGCTTCCAGAGGTACTGGAGATGCAGTAGATAGGCAGCCCAGAAGACACCAAACACCCTGCATCATGCCAAGTGTGCTTTTTAAGAACTGGCATCAACTTTGTCTCATTCACAACATTTATTTCTTTTTTAGTCTCATAAAGGCTCCTGCAGATCTCCGTAACACCCATACACTGTGAGTCGAGATCACTCCACTCTGACTCACCAGGGCACTATTTACATCTTCTTTTTGTTGTTTTCTGATCTTTGTTCTGCAATTAGTCAGTGGCTGCTGAGAAAACACCTACCTTCTCCACATGACGTTATGTCTGGGCTAGAACTGAAACTCCTCATTTAAATAATTGGGCATTTGCTTGTGTTTCCTTTGCCTCCTGCTGCTCTGCCTGATGTATTCCCCCAGAGCACTGACCCTGGAGCACAGCTGTTTTCTTTGTTCTGAGCACTTAATTTTTCATAAACCAGGCGGAGTTTCTTCAATTAAAGCAGCAGCCAGAAGTTGAGTGATTGCTACTAGAAAAGCAGCAAGCCAGAGCCAATGGGGTAGATTCTGAAGTTTCAAGTTTGATCTTATCCTGGGGGACTGGTGCTGATCTCCGTCTCATTTCTTTCCAAGATGCCAGGTAGGGGAGCAGAGGATTTTAAGGAGGAGGCAAAGGGACAGAGAGAGAAGAGTGATTATGAGGAAAGCAGAAGTAGAAATGATTTTCAAACCACATAAATGTTATTGTTTGTTGTGTATTAATGAAGGTTTTCAGTTGCTAGATGTCTTGAAGGACCTGAGCTCTAGCTGTCAGACTTGTAGAATTGTTAGATCGATCACAAAATCACAGAATGTCAGGGGCTGGAAGGGACCTCAAAAGATCTTGTCCACACCCCCTGCCAGAGCAGATCACCTAGACCAGGTCACACAGGAACACGTCTAGGCTGGTTTTGAATATCTCCAGAGAGGGAGACTTCACCACCCCTGGGCAGTCTGTTCCAGTGTCTGTCACCCTCGCAGTGAAAAAATTCCTCCTCATGTTTACATGAAACTTCCTATGCCTCAGCTTCCACCCATTGCCCCTGTCATCGGGTATCACTGAGCAGAGTCTGGCTCCATCCTCCTGGCACTCGCCCTTTATTTATTTATAAACAGTGATGAGGTCACCCCTCAGTCTCCTTTCTTCTACGCTAAAGAGCCCTAGCTCCCTCAGCCTCTCCTCGTAAGAGATGATGGCTCGTTGCTGGCTCATGGTCAGCCTCCCATCAACTAGGACCCCCAGATCCTTTTCCCCTTCACTGCCTTCCAACAGGTAAGTCACCAACCTATACTGATACCTGGGGTTGTTCTTTCCCAGGTGCAAGACTCTACATTTGCTCTTGTTAAATTTCATCAAATTTCTTCATTCCCAACCCTCCAGCCTGTCCAGGTCATCCTGGATGGCAGCACAGCCTGCTGCTGTGTCAGCCACTCCCCCCAGTTTGGTGTCATCAGCAATTGATACAATCGTAGAATTGAAACTGTTGAATTATTTTGGTTGGAAAAGACCTTGAAGATTCATAGAGTCTTCCCCTTCCCCAGCACTGCCAGGTCCCCACTAAACCATATCCCCTCAGCACCACCTCTCCATATCCCTTAACTATCTTGTGGGGCCCATGACAAAGCCCAACTTCTTTTGTGTGTGTGTGTGTGTGTGTGTGTTTATGTTTTGTTTTTTAAGCTGCTCAGAGGTTGATCTAATGTCTTCTGGCACCCCCTGAGAACAGCCCATGTACTTTTTTTTTGTGACATTAATTAAATGAACCCATTAACCAGTATGGAAACCTCTTCTTCGGCTGGTAGGAACCCTGAGGTCTAGCCCTGCAGTTCCACCCATTCCTTCCCTGGGACATGATTTATGCTGGACTTGGGAGCATAGGTTCTGTTCCCCCCAGGAGCTGCTTTGGAGTTGTTCTTCTTTCAATATTGGAAAAATGTAAAGCATTCATTGCTCACTTCCCACAGCCAGCTCTCCTCCCTCCCAGCTTTCCACCCTGAACTTTGCTGAGCACAAATGGGTTTTAGCCTCCTAAAGACCCTACAGCAAACACAGAATTAATTCAATAAGTTTAGCTTTTTTTTTTCTGGCACAAGAAAAGCAGAAAATGTAAATGCTGGATCTTGAGTGAACAGCTGAGGATCCTGCACCTCTGTTACATGAAAGCTTTTAGGGGTCCATGATCCAGTCTCCAAGATGACTCTGGTGCCTTAGCAAGCTGGAAGATAAAGATTTTACAATGCAATGCAATGACAAAGGCAAAATAAGGCTTTGCAGGGAGGGGTGTTTGTGTGTGTGCAACTTTCCCCAGGCCAGAAGAAGCATCTCCCCCTTGCAGCTGGGGCTGGGATGCAGGTGGGTTGTGATGCTGGGAGCACCACCACCGTTCTGCCACCTCTTAGTCGTTTCTTCAGCCGCAGAAGTGGGAAGGGGAGTGCGTGGGTGCGAGAGAGCCTCTGAGCTGCGTGAAGCCGAGTGCCGAGAAGCTTCCTGTTTCCTTTTTAAGGTTCTGTCAGAATTTGAAAGCAGCCACCAACACGACCTGGACCAATGATCTGGGCAGAGCGCTGAGGGAGTTACGGCTTGGGGCACTTGGCGCCCATTACGAATTCTACCAGCTGCACTTTCCCAGCTCCATGTGGAGCGCCCGCGTCCCCTCCGGCCCCGGGGGACTGCCTCGGCCCCGGCCTCCCAGGGTAAGGTGCTATTTGCTGCAAGTGGTTTAAAATGCTGGTCCTTTTATCTGCTGGCCATGAATTGCAAAAAAAAACAAACCAAAACCAACACCTATGCGATGGACTTTTTTTGTGATGCCTCGCACTTGCTGGGTGAATGTTT
>VYZU01073460.1:0-13886 GCA_013401355.1 Ceyx cyanopectus | reverse complement strand
CTTGCTCACTGTTTGTCCCCAGGGTTCCCTGTTGTGCCTGGCTGGGGGTACTCGGCCCCTCGCAGGCTGTAGCCAAGGGCTGTTTCCCCAGGGGTCTGAAGGGTGTCCAGGGTGAGGCCCCAGATCCCTGCAAGCCCTGGCATGGGGCAGGAGGCTGGAAGGGGCAGCAGAGCCCCTCATTGCCCCAGCAGCACCCCGGGGAGAAGATGGGACATGAGCCACGTAGCCAGAGCTCGGCTGGACCCAGCCCTGCTGGTGCTTTAAGGACCGTGTGACCAAACGGGGCTGGGAGTGACTTCTTGTACCTGAAACCACAGCCTGCAGCTCACCAAAACCCCTCAGACTTCAGGGAGAAGCTCCATCGTGGGACCTGGTGGGCTGACGAAGCCCTGGGCGGTTTGTTTTGCTCCCCATCCCTGGTCCCCCATCCCCGGTCCCCAGCTGCCGCCCAGCGCCGCTTTGGGGGCGTGGGAACTACTCCCCCTGGGCGAAAAGGGAGCTGAAATATCCCAGGGAAGGCTCAAACGACCCCCAGGAAGCCAGAGCAGGAGGGTGCCGAGAAGCGGGGAGCTGGGGAACGAGCTGCCCCTGGGGAACGAGCTGCCCCTGTCACATGGAGGTGCCAGGGCAGAAACTACCGCTCCCAGCCTGCAGCGCTCTGCTGGGATGCTCAGCCTGGGAGCCCGGCCGGCCCGCAGCGGAGCACGCTGGGCTCTGTAGTTCCTCCTCCTCCTCCTCCTCTTGGCTTTCATCGAATGATGGAATCGTTTCGGTTGGAAAAGACCGTTCAGATCATCGAGTGCAACCGTTAACCCGGCACTGCCATGTCCAGCAGTAATTGCGGGGAAGAGGGGATGGGGAGGGCGGGGTGTGAAGGGGGAAAAAAAACCCCCAACATTCTGCTGAGCTGCGGGTTGGTGAAGTTGAGGAGTGAGGAAGAACCGCTGTCCCTGCCCCGAGCTTCGTGCCTCTCGGGTGGGTGTTGGGGGAGACCCGGCAGCTGCCTCATGGGCTCCCCACGGCGAGCCCGGGGATCTGTGGGTGCCCGAGGCCGGGAGCGGTGCCGGAGAAGGCGGCTCCAGCTCAATCCCGGTCCCGTCGGCTGAATGAGCGCCGATGGCGGCTGAGCGCGGCCTGTACCGCCGGCTGGGGCAGCGGCCTCGCTTGAAGCCTCACACCCCCGGCCCCAGCCCGCCGGCGGGGGGAGGGAAGGCAGAGGAGGGCGGGGGGGAAGCAGAGGAGGGAGCCGGGCACGGCCGGTTCCCTCCGCACCACACCCCCCCCTCCGCACACCCGCGGTGCTCCTAGGCCCGTCTGGAGGTGGGGGAAGGGGCCTCGGGGCTCGGGTAGGGCCCGTCCCAGGCGGGGGAGCAGCTGCCCGGAGCCGCTCGGAGCGGCCTCGCCTTCCCGGCGTGCAGCGCGGCCCCGTCCCCGCCGGGCCGCCATGTTGTCGGACTGAAAGGCAGGGGGAGAGGCAGGCGGCGAGCGGCCTTGGGGGGGGGGGGGGCGCCGAGATCCGTCTTCATCCTACCGCTCCGCCCGTAAGTACCGACACCGGAGCGGCTCCCCGCCGCTCCGAGCACCCTCGAGGGGCCGTCGCTGTGGTTATATTGGCGGGAGGTGCGGGTTGAGAAGCTCTAGGCCGCCCCGAAGGAGAGCGGCGGTGCTGGCGCCCGGTTCTCCCGCCCGGCTGCTTGGCGGGGGGCTGCGGGGGAGGGGGGGAGGCCGCGGCCTGGGCCCCATTGTTAGCGAAGGGTGGAGGGGAGTCTCGACCGGTCCCCCGCTTCCCCGCAGGGCCTCTCCCCGCCGGGCAGGGAGGGAGGGCCTGGGGACTGTTATTGTTTGGGGGAGGCCGCGGTTCCATCCCAGCCGGCGGCCCCTCGTCCGCGGCCCCCACCCCGGCCAGGCCCCGGGCCCCGGGGGAGGCTCTCCCGGGGCTCCCCCGCTCCTCCCGGCCCGGCACCCCGGGGAGGCCCGAGGCCTCGCTTTGTTGCCCCGCCGCTGGCCCGGCGTTGGTGCGGGATTTTGGGGCGAAGGGAGGGGGTTTTCTTCGTTCCCCCCACGGCCTTTTTTGGGGTGGGGGGACTCGAGGGACTCTGTCAGAGCAGGGGGTCGGTGGCTGGAGAGTGTGGGGATGGGGGTGCAGGGAAATGCAAACAATACTTCGTGATGTGCTGGGTGACCCGGGGTTTTGTGTTTGGGGTTTTTCGTCCCCCCCCTTCTCCTTGTTGTTATCTCGTTTTCCCCTAATAACGGCGTTTGGTCCTTTCCAGTCGCACGCTGGTGGTTCCAAGAGTCCGTCTCTTGTCCCATCGTGAGAAACAGTCGATTTTTTAATTTTATTTTTATTTTTTTTTTCAGTGTCTTAGTGTTTAATAACTTTGTTCTGAGCAGCGATTTTTTATTAGCCAGATCATGAGTAAGGAATTTCCTTTATGAAGGGGGAGGGAGGTGGGGTGAGGGGTAGCAGCACTTACCGTGGTTTACCCCTTGGCTCGGGGATAATTCCCCTTTTTTTTCCTACCGGGAAAACACGGGCTTTTAACCTGGAAAAGTTTTCCTAGGCCACCGCACAGCTGAACAATGGCCCTGGCTTTTCAATTCCAGGCGAACTTCCCTCCCCCCTGCTGCAAAACCCACCCCCCGACAAACCCCCTCGGTGCTTCGGCTCCATGCACGGTGCCCATTTCATCCCTGTTGCCCCTTGGGGATGCGGGGCCGGGTTCCCCGCGGGGTCCGAGGCTCCTCCTTCGGCATCCGAGATGCTTCCAGCCGGGGACGCCTCCCGAGTTTTGGTGTCTCCGGTGGAACATCCAGAGAGGGTTTGGAGAACGCCGGGTTTTTTAGCGAGGGACGTGGGAAACCCTCCCCCTTTGTTTGTAAAGAACTCCCAGCAAACGCTTTCTCTCCCTCGAGTTGCTTTCCTGCTCTTTCCAGGAGTTTGGGAATGAAAAGACTCCTCCGGAGCCACTTGCAGGCGCCGGGTCTCCTCCCCAGCGTGCCCCGTGGAGGTGAATTGGCCTCTCCCCGCTGCTCCCTATGCTTTGAATGCCGGGATTCCCGCTGCAGAGCTGGCAAAACACCGCTTGGAACTCAGCTTCAGCTCCCCACACTGCTCCCTCCCCTTTGCTCCCTTGCAAAATGTCGCCTTTGCCAAGTTGTTTGGGGTTTTTGGTTCTTTTTTTTTTTGCCTCGCGTTTGGAGCTGCCTTGGATGAAAGAGATGCTGCCGGCGGCTGGAGGCACTTGGAACATCTCAGCACCTTGCCCGAGTTTTTGTTCCAGAGCTTCCAAACCACTCCCCAAGCTTTCCGAGGAGGGTGATTGTTGGGGCGGGGGTGAAGTTGGGGGTGGGAGGGACTCTGCTGCCTTTTGCTGGAGGGAAGTCGTGGCTGCTGCTGGTGCCCTGGCTGGGACCTTTGGCAGACACTGGGAGTGTTTTGTGGATCCAGAGGATTGGCCTCTAGATTTTCTTGATTAACTTATAACCTGCTCAGCTTTCATTGTTTGCCATGAACACCCAGCCCACCTCGGTGAGATGGGAATTCCTTACCAGGAATTCCTGCTTGGTTTCTTTTTCTTGCTGCACGGAGGAGCTTTGTTGCTCCATCTTGGGTTCCTGCAGGAGTTTCACAGTCTTTCTTCGTGGGAAAAAAATGTTTGCTCGTGGAAAAATGCCCTTCTTAAAAATCAGGGAAGATTGGTGACATCAGGTGGTGTCACCACGGTGTTTTGTCAACTGTTTGGGGAAGGCTCAGGGGTTTCCAGAGGTTTTGAGCAGAGAAAAGAGTGAGTTCTGTGACATGCTGACTGGTGGGGGAGTTGTGAGGCTCTCTGGATCTGCAGAGCCCTGGAAGCTCTGGGGTGTGTTGAGTGTGTGTGTGTTGAGGGGCAGTGAAAATCCCCTCTCTGCAGCTGTCCCAGTGAATTTCTTCTGAGTATCAGCACTGGTGAGTGGCACAAACCTGAGGGAGTTTGGTCAGGGAGGGATGGGGATTTATTCAGTGTGTCAGCTTTCTCTTCCCACCCTTGGTGCTCTTGGAAGCTGCTGGTGGTGTGGAGTGCTGCTCAGAACTGCTCTGCTGAGCAGGGAGGGAACAGAGCTGCCTTTCAGGCCCCTGGAGCTGCTGGCAGGAGCAGGGCCAAGGTTTGCAGCAGCCAGGGTACCAGCCTGAAGCATCCTGGGGCTGCTCTGCCACCCCCCACCCCACCCCGGGCTCATCCTCAGAGCTCCCTGGGGCACTTCTGGGGCTGTTTGTAGGTGACCACAGTGGGAAACTGGGCATCTTTCAACCAGAGCAAACCAATCTGCCTGTCCCAGGCCTGGAAAAGCAGCCTGGATTGGCTGAGCATTACATAACAGGGGGGAAACCATCTCTGCTCACACGTGGAACGTGTTTGTTGCTCTGGGCATCAGCTGATAAATGTTGGGTTACAACAACAAACAGCCGCGGGGGGTTGGAGCTGAGGGAGGGGCAATCAGAGCTGCTCCATCCTGCAGAGAGGGGTTGGGGGGGGGGGGGGGGGGGTGGGGCTGTTTTTGGGGGGCGGGTGGTTTTTTATAACCTCCCCCCCCCCCCCCCGGCCGCGGGCGGGGGGCGGGGGGGGGAATTCAGAGCGTTTTTGGGGTGCTGGATGGTTTCTACAACTCCTCCAGCTTCCCCCAGTGCCGTCGGCAGGGGAATTGGTGGCTCTGGAAGGTTCTGCCAAGATGCTGGGCACTGCTCTTCTCCAGGGAGCCTCACACAGCAGCCCAGTGTGTTTTCCCACATCCAGGCCAAAGCCAGTCACAGGGAGACTGCACCTTGTGTCTAGGCCCAGGAGCAGAAATTCAGCATTAGAAGTTTGAATTTGGGGGGGGGGAAACCAAAACAAACCCAAACAAACCAACCTGTTGCCTGGATGTTTTTGCATGACTGAGTGAGCACATCGGGGACCCGATCGATTGAAGAGCTGCCTCCTAATCTGTGGGCTGTAAACAAGCACTGCTGGGGGAATTTGCCTCCCTCCGGGGGTTTTTCAGGGTGTTGTGTCCATTTTCACCTCGCTGATGGGCACCTCGTGTGGTTCTTCCCCACCCTGCTCGGGTTTGAGGCAGAGACTGCTGGCCAGCCTGCACTCTGCTGTAGCTGCTGGGTGAATGGAGCAAATAACTATGGTAAACCCAGCAGCTTTGGCAGGGGGATGCTTCCCCTGCCAGTCCCGAGATGGGGCGTGTTGTTGGCCGTGGAAAAGTGTAGATTT
This sequence comes from Ceyx cyanopectus, assembly GCA_013401355.1. Lineage (NCBI taxonomy): Eukaryota > Metazoa > Chordata > Aves > Coraciiformes > Alcedinidae > Ceyx > Ceyx cyanopectus. Next base: position 8,643 of record VYZU01073460.1, on the reverse strand, counting down.
CATGTTTTCTTACCCTTTTTTTCTCTCTCTCTGCCCGTGCCCCCCCACGCCCCTAGGTGTTGGTGGAATGAGCGTTGCGTGCGTTTTGAAGAGAAAAGCAGTACTGTGGCAGGACTCCTTCAGCCCCCACCTGAAACAGCACGCTCAGGATACAGCTAATCCCACCATGCCTGTTGTACTGACATCTGGAACAGGGTCGCAGGCTCCACCCCAGGCTGCTGCAGGGGGGACTCACTCCAGCCCCGTGCCCGGCTCCATCGGCGTGGCCGGGCGCTCGCAGGACGACGCCATGGTGGATTACTTCTTCCAGAGGCAGCATGGTGAGCAGCTTGGGGGAGGAGGAAGTGGTGGAGGAGGCTATAATAACAGCAAACATCGCTGGCCGACCGGGGATAACATTCATGCAGAACATCAGGTAAAAAAAACCAAAACAACCAAACCACTTCAATGTTTCCAAACTCCACCCCTCGATCGCGTTCGGGCTGTTTGCGATGCTTTGTTAACCGGGGCTTGTTTTGTTTTCAAGCTGGGACTTGGGCGGTGTGCCCTCGGCAAACGGCAACAGTTGGGTTGTTTGTTTTCTCTTTGCAGGATGGAGAGGCCTGGGTGTCTCTGAGCTTTCTACTTTTTTTTTCTTTTTTCTTTTTACTACACCTTTCTGCTCTTGGGGGTGTTGAAATCCCATTCCACTCTCCCTGACCGCATGTTTGCAAAATTGATCGTTCCCATTGATTTTTATTTTATTTCCCCTCCCCTCCTTTCATTCTGTTTTGGTTTGTTTTTGGTGGATGTGTTGAGCAGTGGCTGCTGCTGCTGCTGCTTCTCAAAGCTGTTGCTGGAGTTAAATAATTCTTATGTAATGGTATTACAAAACTGCCAATGCATGTAGGTTGAGCTTTTGCCATTCCCAGTGTTGAAAACTGCCATTCTGGAAGCTGGTGGGGATATGGGTTCGTTGGGCTTCTTTGCTTGTGTGTTTGGGGCTTTGGGGTGGTTTTGTTGTGTTTTCCCAGTTAGGACTGGGAGGGGAAGGAGCCGTTGGTGTGCTTATCTGCACTTCGAGCAGCCCTCGGGCTCTCCTGAAGCTTTTTAGCATCGCAGCTGTTTCTAGCAGGGCCCAAGCCTGTCTGGGTAGGAGCGTTTAGGAGCAGTTAGGAGCGTTTAGGAGCATTTACTGGGAGCCTTCTCCGGGGCTGCATTGTCAGAGGTGCTGAGTGAACTGGCTGTGACTCACTGAGCTGTGACCTGCGACCTGCTCCTCCAAGCACTGGAAGAAGGTTGGGAAAAGGGATGTTTTCCCCCAGCTGCTGTCAAGAGCAGCAGACACAAAGCTGCTGCAAGCTTCCTCACTAGCTCCTGTCTCTCTAGCTCTTCAAAGAGAAGCAGACAAGCTCTTGCTCCTCTGCTCTGCCTCCCCAGGGGGTGTGTTGCCATCCAGAGCACTGAAAAGCAAACATTGCAGTGGGTTTTGCAACCTGGCTGAAACCTGTGTGTACATCAACAAAGAAACCCAGGTGCCCTGTGCTGTGATTTGTCTGCCAGAACAACTGAAAATACTGCAACCTGAACTGAGCAGCTAGAAGAATATGGTGGTTATTCCCTTCTGTGCAAAGGGAGCATTTGGTTCTCACTTGAAAGGCACTGAAATGAGTTGTAACTTCTCTGTTGACTGCCCGGGTTTCCAGTTGCTGAATGTAAAACTTGTTTCAAGAGGCATCAGTGGAAAAGATCTCGACACACTTTAGCTAAACAAAAATCTCTCACTGAAAGGCAGCAGCTTTTAGATTCTCTTTTCAAATGAAAGCTGGCATGGGGTCTGGTGTGGAGATGCTCAGGCAGGAACTGGTGTTGTTTGGACATCTTGTCAGAAGACAACTTCAGGAATTCAAGTGAACTTCATAGATTTTCTTAATCCCTTTTTCCACCAACTCATGTGTTCATCTTCCTTTCTCTGAAAATCCTCAAAAGCAAAGCAATAAACTCAGTGGAGATTGAGGGGGTGTGGGACAGGGCACCCAAATCCTGCAGTCATTAGGAGTTGTGCTGCTATTTGAACTTTTATTTTTTTTCCTACATTCTTTGATAACCCCAAGACTTAAACTTTCACTGTCACCAAAGGAACTTGGCCTGCTGGCACTAGATGTGCTGCTGCTCTTCAGCTTCATTTTCTTCATTAACTTCTTGAATGAAGTGATACTAATAAATGTACCACTTAATGAAATAAAAGCTTGTTAGCTTCTATTAGTTTAAATTATCTTGGGAAAGCTAACACCTTTATTCTTTGGAGGCTGAACACTTGAGAAGATTGTTTGGATCAGATACCCCTGCAGGATTCAGCTCCCAAGGTTCTGTGGGATGCTGTCTGTTTATTCCCCATGTGTTCTGGCATCTGAAGCTCAGCAAATGCCCACTAGAATATAATGAAAGTTGGACTTTTTGTTCTGCTTCTGATGTTTTTTTATTGGCTGTTATGTGTTTGTCACAGTCCTGATGTTCTGTGCTCAGTATGCATCTTGGAACCAATCTTGGTGTTTAATTTCCTCAGTCACCTCTGAGATGGGCAGTAACCCATTTCCCATGGGGTTGATTTGCTGCTGTGTGCTCCAGGGATCCCTGGGTGCCTTTATCTGTGTGTGGATTGAGCCAGCCTTTCCTCAGTGCCTCTTTGCCTCCACACTTCCCTGCCTGCCTCGGGGTTTTACTCCTGGGAAGCAGAGTGCAGGGTGGATGTAATTCCAATACTGCTCTTCTGTTTGACTTTTTGGCCATGTCTGCATCTGCTTCTTAAATTAGAAATTCCTGAGAGCAAGAACTAGTCTTAGGCATGCAGAATGATTTAATAATTCAGTTTGGGCTTAGCCAGGATAAAATTGAATTTGTCCTGTGAGAATAGAAGTGGAAGGAAGTGCTGGGCCGTGCAGGGAGGTGAGGAATCATGATGGGTGTCTGCTAAGCCTCAGTTGCATGTAGATCCCATCCCTTTATATGGCTGTGCTCTTGATTTGAGGCTTTCAGAGATAACAGAGCTCTTGCCTCCTTGCCTTGAAGACTGGTTAGGAAACTCAGTAGCTAAAAGATAATGGGAAGGCAGAAGAAATAATTAGAGGGTAATACAGGTTAATGCCTGCCTGGGGCTTGGGAGGTCAGAATTAAAGGTGGAGGGATTTTTGGGGGTGTTTTGAATTCTCAGCAGCAGTTTCTGTCACACATGGAGATAGACAGACAGACATCTGTCTCTGCTGGTGCTGATGCTCCAGTGATTTCTGCCTGATGATAGCACTTCACTGGGTGTTGGTAAATAGCTCTGAGTGCTGTGACTCACAGCTTGGGGGATCCCTGCTTTCCATCTTTATGGTGCTGCCTCTTCCTCATCACTCCTCTGGGCTTGACCAGTGGCTTGTCTGCTCCTGAGGATGGAGACCCTGGCCTCTTGTTGCCAACAGCAGGAAAATGCTGGGGCTTTTCATATCTTACCTGGAAGCTTTCTCTTCCCTTTGCACTTCTCCTTGCTCCTCCAGAAGGGGGGCTGGGGAGAATTATGTTTTATACAGAATGAAGCCATTAAATGTGCTGCTGTCATTTTGCATATTTAGGTATCAAAGACACCCTGTTCACACCAATATCCCATGTTCCAGTTCCTCTCTGTTCTTGCAGACACTGCAGTAGTGCTGGAATCAGGTACTTTTTTTTTTCTGCTCTGAACTGAGCAGAATTCACTCTGCACCTACAAATATTTAATGACCAAATTTTCCAGGGAAGACCCTTCCACCTGCCAGGTATTGACTGCAAAATGCAGCCTTTGAGTTTTACACCCAAAAACCAGCAAGATGAAGTCCAGTGCCAGTGTCCCCTGGTTCCATGAGGGTTCAGAGAACAGAGGTTGAGGCTGCCAGCCACCTTCTTACTGGGCAGGCAGGACAGCTGCCCCAGGGTGGGTTTGTGCAGTTGGGTAGGGCTGAGGAGAGGCTGAGAGAGCTGGGATCTTTACCTGGAGAAGAGGAGACTGAGGGGGGAGCTCAGCAGTGTCTGTCAAGATGTTGAGGGCAGTGTAGGGAGGATGGAGCCAGACTCTGCTCAGTGCCATCCAGTGCCAGGACAAGAGGCAATGGGAGTCAGTTGGAGCACAAGAGGTTGAGGGGAAACACAAGGACAAACTTGTTCCCAGGGAGGGTGGCAGAGGCTGGCAGGGGCTGCCCAGGGAGGTTGTGGAGTCTCCTGCTCTGGAGACATTCCAGCCCCCCCTGGATCTGTTCCTGGGTGACTTGGTCTAGGTGCCCCTGCTCTGACAGGGGGGTTGGACTAGATGATCTTCTAGCTCCCTTCCAACCCCTGACACTGTGATTCCCTGGGTGAGGGATTTCCAGGCAGTCGAGGACTGGCTGGGCTCTCAGCTGGGCTCTCCTGTGGCTGGGCTGTGGATGTTCTTGGACTGGATCGAAGAGAGTTTTGCTGGTGATGGTCCCTCCTGAATTGCACTGAGTGGCTGTACTCAGACTGTCTGAACTGCAGTTAGGGTAATGTGGGAGTTGCTTAGTAGAAGCAAATGATTTTAGGGATTTACTTTCTTTGAGAGCATGTTCAATTAATAACTGGAGACAATGGAACTCTGCAGGGATCAGCTGCTTCATGTGGGCAATTTTTTCACATGCAGTTGAAGAATAGTGAGAGCAACAGGGTTTTTTTTTTCCCCTTAGTTGTGCCTTTTGGCAATGTGACCATACATCTTCACTAGGAACTTGCATTCCAGTGGAGGCAGAAGGTAATTCTGCTGGCAGCTGCCCTTGCAGAGCACTGCTGCTCAAACTGTGCTCCTTGCCACTGTGATCTGACAAGGTTTGGTACCTGTTGGCACACACCAAGACCTGGGTTTGCCTTGCAGTTGTGGGCTCCTCTGAAAAGATGCTGGAAGCTGAGGAAGCAGAAGCTCTGGTGTTCATTCTTCCAGAGTGAAACCCATGGCAGTGCCAGTGTAACACTGCAGGACAGGTTTCCCCAGCTGCCTGTGGGAAGCAGCTAGTGCAGCTACGCCAGGTAACCTGGAGCTGGAGCTGAGGGTGTGGAGCAAGCCCTCAGCCAGCACCCCATGGGGTAGAACACATGGCTCTGTGTTGGAAGAACATCTGATAGCTGTTTTCATGGGATCTGCAGAGTTTTTCCTGGGGTCACAGTGAAGTGGTGATGGCCTTGCTGGGGTTGACACTGAAATGGCTGTGCTAACCTGATACCCAGATGGTTGAGAACATGATACTGTGCTGAAATGAAGTGTCTAATTTGGCTGATTTGTTTTGCAGAGATTTCCCCCCCAGTCAAGGGCTGTCTTGGGGGTGAATTGGAAGGTTTGCTGTAGTTCTCTGCTTTACATGGCTTTTTGATAACTCCTCCTGAAATAGAAGGTGCAAGAGTAGATTGGCTAAGCTGGTTATTTAAGGTTGGGTATTGGAAAAATCCTTCTCTTGTGGAGGGGACAAAACCTACCCTGAAATCTTCAGAAAATCAGTGTAAGAGTCTTCCTCTGAATCTGGAGCTTTTCCTGTCCCTGGCAGGCAGTGGCAAGCTGTCTGTCCAGAGCTGGGGTTGCACAAGAGCCCTGATGTGCTGCCTGTGGGATTCCTCTGCTGCATCATCTCCAGGCTGCTTCCCTGCTGTGATGCTGGCTAGGGAACAGCAAAGATATTTTAATGCTGTTGAATTTGCAAACATCAGTGCTCCCAGAAAACAAGTCTTTGGCTTAATGACCTGCACCCAAGTGTGTTTTGAGCAGAGCTTTGAGAGCGTGGCTTGGGCTTGTTTTCTTCCTGCCCTCTCTCCAGCTTTGCTTGCCCCTTATCAGCTCTGCTGTGGTTTGCTGAGCTGCCGTGACCTCTCTGCTCCTGCAGAACAGGTTGTGATGCTGGCAGTGTTTGTGCAGAGGGGTGAAGCAGCAAGAGAAGCATCTCAGCCCCTCCAGTAGCCTCCTCCTGGCAAACTGGCACAGCATCAGAAACCTCCTCCACTAAGAGCACTTCCAGAGCACTGATTAGTGTAGCCTGTCTCTAAACTCCTCCTGAGGTGTGTGCTGAGACAATCCTCAAGCTCTGAGTGATGATCTTAGGGGTGTGGGATGAACAGAGTGGCCTTTGTGTGTGTGTGTGTGGGTGTCATGTGAGGCTGTGCTCCCACCCAGCAAGCCCTCTCCTCTCACATATCCACTTGCTTCTGTCTCTTTGTGAAGGGTAATTTTGTTCTGGGGCAGTTGTTTTGATTGGGAGCATCTTGGTGCCCTGTGCAGAAGCTTCAGACCCTGGTTCTGCTCTGAGGTGACACTCAGCTGTTCTTTAACCCTCTGACCTGGGGCCACCCATCCCCTGCTGACAGCAGCACTGAGCCTGGCTCTGGAATGAGCCATTGCTGCCCCCCTTTATACCCCATTTTACACCTTCCTCCCCTCTGTGTGTAGTGGTGGGAGCCCAACCAGCCCTTGCAGGGGTCACACCTAAAAACACTGACCCCCCCCCACACCCCTGGCAAGCAGAAGATGCTTTTCCCAAGGTACTGCCACCCTTGGGGGGGTAAAACTAAGGCTGCTTTCCTGTTCCCAATACTTTGGCAGTTTGCACCCCAACAATACTTACCAAGCCACAGCAGAGTCACCTGAATTCCCCCCTCAGTGAAGAGAATCAGCAGGCAGGTGTAACTGGGAAGCTGCCTGTCTCCCATTTATTTCTGTGCCCTGAATCACCCATTGTCTTGGCTGAAGGCCCTGGGCAGCATGAGCCAATCAGGAGCCTCTTGCTCCCAATGCTAATGGTAGCAGCAATTCTAATGATGAATCCTTTCCTACCAAAATAGTAGTTTAAACCACCTAATCCCATCTAAGACTTGTGACTTCACATTCTTCCTTCACTATTGTTCTGGGAGAGGGCTAAAAATAATGCTGGAAGCACTTGATGGAACAACATCTTTCACCCCCTGGACCTGGTTGGTAGTGGCAGGGCCTGTTGTTCACACCTCCTCACAGGGTGATTTTCTCTTGTCTGAGGTAATTTTTTCTCTCCCAGATCCTCCCTCTGTGTGTACTCAGGGTGGGTGTTTTTGAAATGAAGTGCTGTGTGAGCTGTTCCAACCACACAAACCCAGGCAGAGTGGGAGGCATTTGTTTCCCTCTGAAATTTGTAAACCTTTGGTTAATTTAAAAAGCTTTAGCAACTCGTGAGTATATAAATCAAGTGCAGTGAAGTATTTGGGCTGTTAACCAGGCACTTTAGAGGGTTTTTTTTTCCTCCTCTCTGTTCTAATGATGTTTTATTCAGGTAGCAGCCTGAATATTTCTTCTTTCTGCCTCAATCCCAGTGTTCTTGTAGTTTTCTCTGAGCAGTGTTTTACTAGAAAAGAAAGAATTTGGGTAATTTCCCTATTAAAAATAGACTTAAAATGTGAAGCTCTGATGGATGGAAACTTTACACAACATTTGCCTTTTCACACATGTGTGATGCATGGGGGTTAAAAAGAAATATATTGAGTGGTAACCACACTTGTGAGGTGCTCTGGGTAGCACCCAAGGTACCTGTGCAGGCAGGGAGAGCTTGGAATCTCTGGGAGACAGAAATGCTGTTCATCTCCAGCCTGAGCAGTTCTACCCTCCTGACAACAGCACCAGTGCCCTGCAGGGGCAGAGAAGCAGGACAGTGGGCTGGTGGCAGGATGGTCCCACCAGCTCCTGCAGAGCTCAGCCTGGCATTGGGCACCCCTGGGCACACAGGGCACGGGAGCAAAGGCTGAGGCATCAACCCAGCTGCTGGATTTGGGGTCCCAGCCCTTGCTTGCCAGGGTGGCAGAGGGGCTCAGGGTGCTCTGTGGCATCTCTGGAGCTGGCTGCCTTGGCTGGCAGGACTGAGGGCTGCAGCCTGCCCTGTCATGGAGATGAAAGAAATCCCCGGAGCAGCTGTTGACATATTCCAGCTTCATGGAATCCTGTCCTGCCCAGGCTTTAGCTGGCCTGGGGCTTCTGCCTGCTGGGCAGAGCTGGGGAGAGGGCTGCTCTGATCCCTGGGAGGGACACAGGTCCTGCTGGAAGATGCTGCTAGGGGAGGAAGAAGGGAGAAGGCAGCTTTGGAAACAGGGCCACGTGGGGCAGGGGGCTGGAGAGGCTGCAGAGCTGGGGCTTAGGGAAGCAGTCTCCTCATTTGCTTTGCTTACCCTAGTTAACATAATTGGCTTAATAGAAATAGATAGTTTAAACCTCTTCAGTGGCTGTTACTGCTAATAAATGCAGAGATTTGATCTCTTTAATGTTGGCCAACATCAAAACATGAAAATCATCCACCCTGGGGCTTCCTGGTCAATTCCAGGCAATTGTTTTTTAGATCAGCAACTGGAATATTTCTCAGCTGGTTTTTTTCTCCAAAAGACTTTAGAGTGTTTTCTTTTTTCTCCTCTCCTGTGTGTTCAGTTGTTTGGGTTTTTTTTTTTTCCCCTTTTGTTGTTAATTCCACCTGTCCTTTCTCCTTCTGGGAAACCTCACTTGCATAAGGAGAGGAATAAAAAATCCTTTGTACTGAAGACTGAAGTTTAGCCTTTGATAATTTTTGCTGTGTGTCTGTCTAGGTGAATAGAAATTCTCCATAAATGAGGCTTCCTTAATATATAAAATCCTGGTGTGCAATC
>VYZU01073404.1:0-22622 GCA_013401355.1 Ceyx cyanopectus | reverse complement strand
CAGGGGTTTTTTTTACTCCAGTTTCTTTCAGCTAGTTGTCTGATCAGCTGTTACCCTACATTCCAATCAAATTACACATAATTGGTGGAATACTTCAGAGTACTTTAGATCAATGATGTCAAACATGAGATACTACTGCAGGAAATCAGCAACGTGAGAGATTTTGGCTAACTGGATTCCTTCCAATTAACTACATACTAGGGACTAATTTAACACTTACTGTTGTTCTAAGCAGAACAACGTCCGCTTCTTCCAAGCTGCAGGGGATGCAGTTTGCCCACACATCCCATTCTGGCTTCCAGTAGAACAGCAGCAGCAGAGCCCCACAGGACAAGATGTATCCAGCAATGCACAGAGCCCTTCGGTAGACTTGGGTTTTGTAGCCAAATAGCTCCTGCACAGCAAATACAAGGAAAAAAAATATTACTATTTATCTTAAATAAACACCTGGAAAACTACAGTATCCCATCATCCACTGCTCTCCCATGGGAATTGTTTGGTATGGGACTGGGAAAAAGAACAGTCATAGAACTTGTATTTAGCTTTTTTATGTGTCTTAAACTTAAGTAGAAAAAAGTTTGAATGTTCCACAAGAGATTTTTTCTGCCTTCACAAAATCTGGATTGTTGTAGTCCGACAAAACCTCTAGAATAGTTTTCTGCAGCTGTAAAACAGCATGAGAGGCATGTGTGTGCATGAGTTGGAATGGTATCAAAATACAGAGGCCCTCACCTTTAGGCCCCAAGTCAGGAACACATACTTCCCTGGTCAGCTTTTTTAAGGTCCCTGGGTGAGACAGCTGNTCTGGTATTTATCTTTAAACTTCAGAATTAGCAGACATTGGGATGGAGATTGAGATGGGAAGCAGTGATTAACATGGGTGTTCATTATTCAAACTGAAGTCAAAATTCAGTAACAAAAGTGAATTAATAGGCTCTTATATTGCAATTGCAGAGATGATGATGACTTATGAATGAAGGTTTTATGTGAAGCAAAAGAGAATGCCAAGGATCAAGCTGATGGAATTACTTGTATCCTCATTAGCAGTAGCCAACACACTTGAGAATTCACAAGATCAGAATGTAAGCAAAAAAAGGCCAAACCCATCATTTTAATACAAAGAACAACAGAGGAATCCTGAGATTGTCAAATGCCCACAAATCTGACTTAGTGAGAGCTTCCTGATAACAAGAACATACAATATGATCCAATTCCTGCTTAACTACATGAAGGATCATTTAAAAACTTATTTATTTCAGAAGTGCTTGGCATGGCAAGTCCATTTATAATGACACACAAGAATAGGCAGTTAAAAATGCAAACTGAAATGAAGAGTTGAAAGGGAGATTAAAACTAATAAGCTTCTAGAAAACAAAACAAAAAAACATACCCCTGGCCTGTTAAGATGCAGATTGTTTCAATACAAAGTATTGAACAGACAGATCTGTAATTTTCAAAAACTAGTATTTTAACTGCATGCTACTCTTAGCTCCTTTAAGGGACCTCAAATACAGCAATGGCAAGTGATCCATTTTGCAAATACTATTGTTCAGGAATCTTTGGAGCAGAACAAATCAAACTTCTGGAAGTAAAGAAACCCTGCCAGCTCCTGGAGCATTCAGGCTCAACTGGGATTCAGAGTCGAGTCTCAGTTTGCTACTTTTAATGTTGCAGTAGCTTCCATGAAATTAAATCAGTGTTTGTGTTTGTTTTAGTGCTTCAGTACAGTCCTTGACAGATAGAAATCTGTATAAGGAAATTACTAGCAAAACTTAACAGCCCTGAAAGCTGTTAACTGCAGGACTGTGGACTTGTTGGACATGGGGAAGGGCTGATGGAAAATAAAAAGATACAGCCAAGCAAACAAGCAAATCTTGCCCTCTTCCTTCTGCTAATGCCTCATCATGCACTGTTGGACACTGCTGGGGACAGAGCCAGACAAATCTTTGGTTTGTCCCACTGGCCACATTTCAGTAGAGAGAGGCAGCTTCACTGGGACAGCCAAGTAGGGGAAAAAGGATCTGCTGGACACTGCCAAGAAAACAGATGATTTAGAAACTGGAGCACAGATCTATAGTGTAGAAAGCACAGGGATGGTGGAGGGGAGGACGAAAGTTGAGAGCAAATAACTCAGTCTTGAAACTACAGGTATTACAGGGGTTTTTTTTACTCCAGTTTCTTTCAGCTAGTTGTCTGATCAGCTGTTACCCTACATTCCAATCAAATTACACATAATTGGTGGAATACTTCAGAGTACTTTAGATCAATGATGTCAAACATGAGATACTACTGCAGGAAATCAGCAACGTGAGAGATTTTGGCTAACTGGATTCCTTCCAATTAACTACATACTAGGGACTAATTTAACACTTACTGTTGTTCTAAGCAGAACAACGTCCGCTTCTTCCAAGCTGCAGGGGATGCAGTTTGCCCACACATCCCATTCTGGCTTCCAGTAGAACAGCAGCAGCAGAGCCCCACAGGACAAGATGTATCCAGCAATGCACAGAGCCCTTCGGTAGACTTGGGTTTTGTAGCCAAATAGCTCCTGCACAGCAAATACAAGGAAAAAAAATATTACTATTTATCTTAAATAAACACCTGGAAAACTACAGTATCCCATCATCCACTGCTCTCCCATGGGAATTGTTTGGTATGGGACTGGGAAAAAGAACAGTCATAGAACTTGTATTTAGCTTTTTTATGTGTCTTAAACTTAAGTAGAAAAAAGTTTGAATGTTCCACAAGAGATTTTTTCTGCCTTCACAAAATCTGGATTGTTGTAGTCCGACAAAACCTCTAGAATAGTTTTCTGCAGCTGTAAAACAGCATGAGAGGCATGTGTGTGCATGAGTTGGAATGGTATCAAAATACAGAGGCCCTCACCTTTAGGCCCCAAGTCAGGAACACATACTTCCCTGGTCAGCTTTTTTAAGGTCCCTGGGTGAGACAGCTGAAGAGCTGGAGTATTTCTGCACTAGTGGATGGAGAGTGGTGCAGCCCCAATGCATCAGCTCAGACCCTGCCTGCTTCAGAGTCAGCACTGCTGCTGTCCTGCCATAGCAGTGAGTCTGCATTAATCCACCTACACTTTAGAGACTGGGCTGGTGTTACTTTGTGGTGCTGAATGACACCATGTGGCTGCACCAGCTGGAGCTGGTGGAATCTTTGGAATTTGCAGAGTTTTGCTAATTTTGCACAACTGGTCACAGACACAGCCTTTGTAGGACTGTTGCCATCTCCCATGGTAGCTTCAGTATGGGGATTTTGGACCTTGTCAATGTGTCTTTGTCGTAACATCCAGTCATAATAATAATAACAACAATTGTTAGTAAGAACGACTAATGACCACTTGCATAATGCTTCACATGTTCAGAGGGCCAAGGAAGCTACTCACTGCAGCTGTATGAGCAGGTATTATTACCATATTTTTAAAGCTGGGGAAATTGTTACAGTGAGGAAAGGTGACTTCCCCAAAACTTCAAAGGGATGACTGTGAGCACTACAGTTTAAGACCTGCCAGGTTTTTGTACCATGGCCTCAGTAGTGCTAGCAGGGACTTGGTAAAGGTGAAATGAAATGTATACAGTGAATTTATAGAGGAGACCCAGCATTGAACTAAAATGGGAGATTGCATGGCTGCAATTACATCAGGTGACCAGGAGAATTTGCTAACATAAGGGTTAAAATTCCTCAATCTCTGTCTTCCTAGTGTATCTGCAGCAATTAAGCAATCTGCTGATGAAGATCAGATATCTGTGGCCACAGATATTGCAAAATCCATTCCTAAGGTGAGAAGAAAAGGCAATGTAATTGGAAGGATGAGTAATGCAGAATTCCTGGTTCCTTACTGCTGTCTTTGCTCATTATGTGAAACACAGGCCCTGCCCAGTGGCTGCACATGCTGCCTCAGCCTACCTGTTCTATGTCACTCTCCAAAAGACAAACTCTATGTTCCTAGGTAATCTCCATGGGGTTTCTAAAGGGAAGAAATTGTCAGCTGTGGGGAAAAAGGGCAGTGAACTACACAGGGAAGTGACCTGCATTGCTCAGGACCTGGTTATACCACCTAGAGATGCACATTCTCAGCATTTTCAAAGGTTTCTGTAATCTCTGAGCAGCCTCAGAGAATAAGAGAACTCTGCAGCAGGCAGAAGGAAGCTCATGGGGGACAGCAGGTAGGCAAGGCTGCCAGGAGGTAGTTGGTGTAGCAGTCATTTTCTAATAATATTCACATGCTTCTATAAGGGGTGAAGGACTCTCCACTCACCTCTGTTTTGTCTATCACTCTGAGTTGTATACTTAACAAAAAAAGTTGCAAAATTAGTGTCAACACCAGCACCCAGACTAGTACATAGAACAATGTGAACCTACTGTTCACAGCAAGGGATTATTAGCAAGATGCAGATGCTTGGATGTAGAATTTACAGCTTGTCAGCAAGGCAAAGGAACTCCCAAGGAATCAGAGACGCCTAAGGGAAGAGCTGTTAAAAGAACATGCATTCAGACATCCTCCAGTAAATGGCTGGACCTGGAATAACTGGAATAAAATTTTCAAATTGGGATGGGCATGAAAATCAGGGTGGGGAAGAATGAGATTGCTGCCATGTGCATTTTGCTTCTACCAGTGAATCATTCCTTTAATTTCCAGCTTTTGTGCCTTACACCTAAAGTCTGAGAAGTCAGTAAGGCTGTAGTTAATACAATTAAGAAGGGAGAGGGTGGGCATGTGGCATATGATTGGCAGTGGCTTGGGATCATCTTCCTTTGGCAGTATTCTTCTACACTGAAATGCTGAATGATTCCCCAGGCCTGATATGATGACATCATGATAGAGCTAGGGCAGACTCTGTCTTTCTCTGCCTAGGAAACCATGCACATATATATCAAAATAAGTATCTGAGTCTCCCTATGCCTGCATGTTTTCAGGCCTTTGTTCTTCAGAGTAGTTTCCCCTCAAAAAAAAAAATTAATTCCTTAGATCTCAAGACATTTCCCAAACAAACATGCAAAAGTATTCCTCACTTTGAAAACGAGGAGACAGGGGAAAAAAAGCTGGGGGAAAAAGGCCATGCTCTAAAAACATCTACTATGCTGTCTGCTGTGGACTTCCCTGCAATAGAGAGAGAGAGAGAGAGAGAGAGAGAGAGAGAGAGAGACAGATAGATACTCTTGAGCTGTTATGACCCAGTACACATCCTGCCCTATGAACAGAGTTGTTGGTTCAGGTTCATTGGTTTGTGTCTTGATGAACGTGAATATAGGGATGCAGAAGCTCTACAGGGAGCAAGCTGAGAAAGAATAATCATCAGCTGTTAACTGATGTCTTGTATCTGGATGTCCATGCAAGAATCTAAACATTTCCCACTGTTTGGGAATGTCTGGAACAGTTACCTGGGCCACATAATTCACACATAGCTCTACTTCAAGCTAAGCAGGGAAATAGACTGAGCTCCAAACCTAACTTGTGCCCCAGTTCCCTAGGCCAGACCTTTTCAATATTGAACTCCAGAATAAAATATTCTGTTAGATTGAGGTGTTTTTTCTGACCCTGTGCTTTCAACTGGAATGCTGCATTCATAAAAAAACCCAAAACATTTAGTGCATAAAGAACTCCTTATTGAAACAGAAACAGTATTAGTTAAACAGTTTTCACTTGAGTCAACAGTGGAATTATTTAAGAGAATTCTCAACATCATTATCTAAAAAAAAAAAAAGCTGAATATGAATCTCACAACAGAAGTATCCACAATGTGCATGAAGAAGGAAGAGGCACACATAATGCAGGTTTCTCAGCAGGCGTATCTAGCCACAAGATACAGTAATTAGAGTTTAGAAATTCTTCAAGATTACTCAGGGTTCACTAGGCCTATGCTGCAAAGATCTTCAAGCAAATGCATATAGCCAAGAATAATTCCAGGGCTGGCAGAAGTCACCAGTAAGAACACGTCTATCAGGTCGGGTTTATGTTCTTAAGGAAAAAAGAAAAACTTGTGCTGGGTTGTATTTCATAGCACAAATTGGCTGTGTGGATGCAGACATGCCTCTTTTGAAGGTGGGTCTGATGAAAGAAGATTTAGCCCTTTGAAACTTCTCTACTGTGTGAGCAGGTTTCTAGGGCTCGTGTGCATGTGACATATATAATATTACACAGCCAATAACCTGGGTTCTTGAGGGCACCAGCTGAGAAGGAGTGGCAGACAACGCTAAGATCAGCTATCTGTGAAGCTCCATAGAGATTCTCCTTATCTCACAGGAGGTAGCACTATCTACACAAGAGAGTATGCTGGGCTTATCTCATCCCTGTAGAATAATTTTTCATAAATTGTAGTGTATTGTAAAACTGTGTTTCTTCATCTGTTAACATCCCCTCTCTCTTGAAACTCCCAGCAGACAAAAGAGTGACTAAATCAAAATGGTTAACTTGTGACTGAAGGGTCTGGGAAGAGACCTTGGATTATTGGACAGAAAGAGCTGCTAGACCTGATCAGTTGGCAGAAAAGAAAGGTTCTTAGCTGGATTTACTGTCTTACAAAACCAGCACTCAAAGGCTTTTTACTCTAGTGTCCAGCAAGTCTTTGTTACTCATGTTTAAAAAAAAAATTGACTGTAACTGCCAGGTCATCTGCACAGCAGAATTTCAATGTAAAAGTCAAACAAGTTCAAGCACCATTTTCTGACCTGTAGCTATCAGCAAACAGCCTAAACTGTAGCTGTGAACTACCATGTTTCTAGCAACCCAATCACCAGGTATTCCATTACAAATACCCTGTTGCTATAACAACAGATAATAGGATTAGACCTGAAAGACTGGTTAAAATTCACAAGGAATTTAATAACTGAATCTCATTCTTACCAACCAGAACCTGTTTCATCAGAGTTTTGTTTCTGTTCTCTCTGAAGCCAGTAGCAACACTCACTATTGTCCAGTTTTGGACACCCCAGTTCAAAAAAGATAGAGATTTGCTGGAGAGAGTCCAACGCAGGGCCACCAAGATGATTAGGGGAGTGGAGCATCTCCCTTATGAGGAGAGGCTGAGAGAGTNGGCTGCCCAGGGGGGTTGTGGAGTCTCCATCTCTGGAGACACTTAAGACCTGCCTGGATCTGTTCCTGAGAGACTTGGTCTAGATGATCCTGCTCAGGCAGGGGGGTTGGACTAGATGATCTTCTAGGTCCCTTCCAGCCCCTAATTTCTGTGATTCTGTGATTCTGTGATTTAGGGTTCTAAGAATCCATTAAGATTCTATCTCAATGCTAAGTCATATTTTTCAAACTGGAAGTATATAAAATTGCTGTATCAGATGCCCCACAGAATTTTGACATCCCCAAAGGAGGCAGACAGCTGACAACAAGCAGCAGTAAACTGGGGTTCACCAGCTGCAGTTGCCCCATTCCTTCAGACATAAGCATCTGGGGAGCACGTGCTTAAGACAGGCTTCTGGCAAACCTCCTGAAGCAACAGCCTGTTGAAGGTTATCACAATATTTTTGCACTTCAAGCCTTATGCTTCATACTTTAGGGTCTGTGCAAAGGGACTGTTTAGTCCCAACCTGTACAGAGAGGAGCACCAAACTGGCAGAGGGCATAAAGCTGTGTTTTCCTTCCCTCTTCCTATTCTACCAACAATTAGTGCTTTTCAAAAGTATCTTCAAGCACATCTTTCTGAAGGAAAAAAAAAATACCAACCAAAACAAGGTAATTCCTAAAAGAAATCCCTTCCTATTACCATGCCTCTCAGCCCTCTCTGAGACAAGCTGCTGTGTCCAGAGTGCTCTCACAACACTGAGACCTTTCCACTACTACAAATGGTTACAAAGAGAGATCTATTATCTCATGCTCTGAATATCCATTACTAAATTTTAGCTGGGTACCAGGAGAGTTGTATCTCATTCAAACAAATGTACTCCAGCCATATAAAGTAACCCCAAAGATGTACACAAGGGTATACAGGGTAGATTTTCTAAGGCAGAGTGATTATTCTTAATACAGGATTATAGCATCTGAGATGAACAAATGGAAACACTGAAGAAAACTCAGAGAAGTATTTCTTCTCATTAGAGCTTCCTGGTTTCCCTCAGCAAAAAGGACAGCTAGTTCAGCTCAGGAAAGCACATGTCCAGAGCAAATGAACAACTTGCATGCTTTCAAAACTAATTGCACTATTTCATTCTGGAAGAATTGGCACCTCCATAATGTCAGCCAATATGATCTTGTTTGAGGAGTCAGGAACTGCTTGTTAATAATTTGGATTCATGTGGATTAAACTGAGTGTTATAAATAATGTTGAAAAATTGTTCTTGTAGCTTAGAGGTTTTTTTAAATGTGGCAGGGTCACTGAGACATTATGTGCCAGTGCTGCTTGCTGGTACTGCCAAGATTTTAAAATATATGAGTTTAACAAAGAAACTATGTTTACACATAATTTTCTTTTACCTATGTATTCTCCTTGTCTCAGCTGCTGAAACACAGCCTTCTTTGTCTTTCTTTACAACTTAACCCACTTGTATATTGCTTTCTTTTTCTCTTTCACACAAATGCACACACTAGCTGTCCTTTCTATAGACATTGGTTATTTTTTTCCTTGCCCTCTTACAGTACCCCAGACACCCTCCTCTCTCTTATAGCTGTTTTTTTTTCTCTGTTACATATATGTGATAAAGACACAAACCTGCCCTATCTGGCACAGTTTGGCTGTGATTTTAATTGCACCTACTACTCAACTGCTTTATCCATGTTTTTTTCTGGGATTTTTCACTTGGGAATTCCAGGTGAATGAGCAGTGTTCATTTTCCCTGCTGGCAACTGCCAGGCACCCTGGATTCACTCTGGAGACTGAACGCTGCACACACACCATCTGGGCACAGAAAACCTCAGATTCACAGTGAGGATCCATGAGCACTGGACTCACAGCACACATGCTCAGCTGGTGAGAAACAAGAACATCACTGGGACAGCTGGCTCCATGCAGGCACAGCTTGGGTGTCTCAGCAGCACACAGCTGGGATTGGACACGCAGGGTACAATAATGTGACACTACACAGCACCAGACAGGCCACTTAGACCTAATTAGTTCAGTTCTGGCATTTCTAGTGACAGTGCCTGTAGTGGGAAGAGAACAACAGGGTGTTTATGGTCCTAGAAGGACTCGAGCAGGGTGGACCAGAGACACAAAACCAGCACCCGTTTGGAGCTGGAGATGGCACATCAGCACCAGGGCTAGAGCCAAGAGCAGGGTGCTGCCATCAGGTTTCCTAGCTCAGCAGCAGAGCCAGTTGGGTTTTGCATCCACTCAGCTAATCAGTCCCCACCTTCAGAGCAGTGCCTTGTGCTCCTGCAGGGCTCAGCTCACTGCCTGGTGACTCTGCCCTGCATTCCCCAGCTCGGCCCACGTTACCTAGGTTTGCATTAGGCATGATATTGACATCACCCTTTCCCTGTGTGGCAGAGAGCTGAATGGAAATCTACATATGTGTCTAGAGATAGCAACAAATGTCCATGTTTTCCCACGTCATGGTCCTTTTTTACTAAAATAGAAGTCTCCGTGAGTAGATTTGGAAGATTTCTCCAGGATTTCTGAAAGTGAACTGTCCTGTCAGCTTGTGACTGTGTTTCACCAGCTTTGCTGGGGCTGTTGTACACCCCCAAATCCTACACACACTCACAGCTGAGCTACAGTGGCTCTGCAGCATGGGGTCTTGAGAAGCACTGCATTTACCAGACGTGCATGAGAACTGCTGCTGTACAGCTGCATCATGGCTCTGACATCTCCATCAGGCTCCATGAGACAGACAGAATGCAGAGGTGCTGAATAGCTTGATCTGCAACATGCAGTAAAGCCAAAGTGGTTAATAAGCACTGATTTTACTACAACTGTGCACCAGATTACAATTTAAGAGAAGTACCATGCAGTAGAACATATATTTTATGCAAACGTAGGACTTCCACAAGTTACAGAATGCATGTAAACATACTCCTGCCTGGGAAACTCTGGAAAGAAATTTAGTAGTTCTGTACTTAGAAATCCAGCTTTATACAGATGCTCAGGCTGCAATAGTGTTGCCAAAACAACAGACTGTATTTCCTAGTGATTTATGCAAACATAACACATGTGGATTTATGTTCCAGAGAAAGCCAAGGGTCCCAGATCTCACTGAACGGGGGCTGATGCTAAAGATTCAGCTGTCAAATAGTTAGCAACACCACTTTGGCCCATCCCTCGAGCTCACGAGACCACCTCCATCTGTATTTACAACACTACATCAATCATCTGCCAAGCCATCCTGTGCTGGATGAGATAACCAAGTAAATCTAGTGAACACATACAACTTTCTTCCTACAAAAAAAACCCCAACAAAAATAAAAAACAAACAAAAAAAAATTAAAAATTCCCTTTCTAACTGTATATTTCTGCCACTGGAACACCCCTATTATCCTTAACTAAATTACAGACTGTAGCTCTTCTTTGCAGAACATGTGCCATCTGCTGCTTCAAGTTGAGAAAGACATAGACAGGGATAGGACTCACCATCTCATTCTCTTCTCCCTGGTTAAGCTGTGCATAATGGTTCTTAGCAGGATTTTCCCCCATGAAATGACCCTCTGAAGATTTTCCAGCACACCCTCGGGACAGAGCTCCAGTGTCGTGTGCCTGAAGTTCCACATTGAGGAAGTGCTCTGAGTACACACCTACCTTCCTTATAACTCTGCTGATGTCTGAAGAATGGAGCTCCTCCCTCTCCGTGGGGTTAGCAGGTAACATTCATCCCTCCTCCCCTTCACTGTGTTGTTGGAGTTTTGTGACTGTGCAGGTACAGGCAAAATTTGCTCCAAGAAGAAATTAGACCCCACAAGTGTCTGCCACAGTGTGGCTCAGGGCCCTAACTCTGCTTGGTATAAGTGCTGTTAGTGTGCAACTTTCAGGGGAGGGCAAGAGGGGATTATTTTGCTTTGAGAGATTATGGAATCACTGGAGACCAGAAGTGTGTCCAAATAAGCAGGAAAATAGGCATTGCTGTCATTAACACTCTTAGTAACCTGCCTCGAGTAAGTGTCCAGCTGTGATCCCCACATATGCCTTGAGCAAAACTCAGGCTCTGGCATTGGAAACAGGGGCCCCAGTTTGTACAGGTGGGTTTATGCACTGACTGTCAGGATCCAGCCAGGTATGATCTGTAGCTGGTATTTTATTTATTATTAAGAATACCATCTCTGCTCTGACCTCACCATATAGCAACGGGAAACATCACTGTGATTATTTACTCACTCCAGAGGGAACCTGTTGTTCCCCGCTAATGTCAGTGAGCTGGACACAACTGTCTCTGATCTTCACAGCAGGACCAAAAGGAAGCTGGCAGAAACACAGCATGGAGGGTTTTATCACCTCCTTTTTTTGTTACTGTCAAGCTGCATTTGTTTATTAATTTTGTGATTCACCCTCATTCTTCTTAATATTTCCTTGTCCTTTGTTACTTTTTAAGAAATCACACTCCAAATATTTTAGGAATGAGGTCAGGAGGGGCAAACCTGTCCTTCCAGCAAATAGATTAAAGAAACAAAAATATTGCTAGGGTGCTGGTGTGATTGAAACAGATTAAGAGGTGCCAAGTTAGTTCCTGTTCATCAGCTTTTTATTTCTACATGGCATGGCCTTGTAAAAATCCCAGACATCTCAAGCACCAGGAAAGACCACTGCCTAACCTGCCTTGGGCAGTCTCAGAGAAACTGAAATGGGACAAATGCAGGGAGCAGAGAAGAGAAAATGAGGCAGTGAGGTCAATCCATAGAAGGAAAGATGCTCATCACTAATAACACAGGCCAGGCACAGAGCTGCAAACCAGATGTGAGCATTGGCACAGCACAGGGACAGGCAGGGTTGTGCAATGCTGGTGACAAGGAGTTTGCATTGGAGCTAAGCTGCCTGGTCTTGACATTTAGCACATTTTCAGTAGGAGCCCAGATCAGTCAGAGGCTAGACAGGGAATGATATAACTGTGCTAAGCTGTATTAAGGGTGATTTGTTGCAACAAGATCAAGGAAGCACAAGGTGCTTTCCTTACCTCAGTTTCNTCTGACATCTCCATCAGGCTCCATGAGACAGACAGAATGCAGAGGTGCTGAATAGCTTGATCTGCAACATGCAGTAAAGCCAAAGTGGTTAATAAGCACTGATTTTACTACAACTGTGCACCAGATTACAATTTAAGAGAAGTACCATGCAGTAGAACATATATTTTATGCAAACGTAGGACTTCCACAAGTTACAGAATGCATGTAAACATACTCCTGCCTGGGAAACTCTGGAAAGAAATTTAGTAGTTCTGTACTTAGAAATCCAGCTTTATACAGATGCTCAGGCTGCAATAGTGTTGCCAAAACAACAGACTGTATTTCCTAGTGATTTATGCAAACATAACACATGTGGATTTATGTTCCAGAGAAAGCCAAGGGTCCCAGATCTCACTGAACGGGGGCTGATGCTAAAGATTCAGCTGTCAAATAGTTAGCAACACCACTTTGGCCCATCCCTCGAGCTCACGAGACCACCTCCATCTGTATTTACAACACTACATCAATCATCTGCCAAGCCATCCTGTGCTGGATGAGATAACCAAGTAAATCTAGTGAACACATACAACTTTCTTCCTACAAAAAAAACCCCAACAAAAATAAAAAACAAACAAAAAAAAATTAAAAATTCCCTTTCTAACTGTATATTTCTGCCACTGGAACACCCCTATTATCCTTAACTAAATTACAGACTGTAGCTCTTCTTTGCAGAACATGTGCCATCTGCTGCTTCAAGTTGAGAAAGACATAGACAGGGATAGGACTCACCATCTCATTCTCTTCTCCCTGGTTAAGCTGTGCATAATGGTTCTTAGCAGGATTTTCCCCCATGAAATGACCCTCTGAAGATTTTCCAGCACACCCTCGGGACAGAGCTCCAGTGTCGTGTGCCTGAAGTTCCACATTGAGGAAGTGCTCTGAGTACACACCTACCTTCCTTATAACTCTGCTGATGTCTGAAGAATGGAGCTCCTCCCTCTCCGTGGGGTTAGCAGGTAACATTCATCCCTCCTCCCCTTCACTGTGTTGTTGGAGTTTTGTGACTGTGCAGGTACAGGCAAAATTTGCTCCAAGAAGAAATTAGACCCCACAAGTGTCTGCCACAGTGTGGCTCAGGGCCCTAACTCTGCTTGGTATAAGTGCTGTTAGTGTGCAACTTTCAGGGGAGGGCAAGAGGGGATTATTTTGCTTTGAGAGATTATGGAATCACTGGAGACCAGAAGTGTGTCCAAATAAGCAGGAAAATAGGCATTGCTGTCATTAACACTCTTAGTAACCTGCCTCGAGTAAGTGTCCAGCTGTGATCCCCACATATGCCTTGAGCAAAACTCAGGCTCTGGCATTGGAAACAGGGGCCCCAGTTTGTACAGGTGGGTTTATGCACTGACTGTCAGGATCCAGCCAGGTATGATCTGTAGCTGGTATTTTATTTATTATTAAGAATACCATCTCTGCTCTGACCTCACCATATAGCAACGGGAAACATCACTGTGATTATTTACTCACTCCAGAGGGAACCTGTTGTTCCCCGCTAATGTCAGTGAGCTGGACACAACTGTCTCTGATCTTCACAGCAGGACCAAAAGGAAGCTGGCAGAAACACAGCATGGAGGGTTTTATCACCTCCTTTTTTTGTTACTGTCAAGCTGCATTTGTTTATTAATTTTGTGATTCACCCTCATTCTTCTTAATATTTCCTTGTCCTTTGTTACTTTTTAAGAAATCACACTCCAAATATTTTAGGAATGAGGTCAGGAGGGGCAAACCTGTCCTTCCAGCAAATAGATTAAAGAAACAAAAATATTGCTAGGGTGCTGGTGTGATTGAAACAGATTAAGAGGTGCCAAGTTAGTTCCTGTTCATCAGCTTTTTATTTCTACATGGCATGGCCTTGTAAAAATCCCAGACATCTCAAGCACCAGGAAAGACCACTGCCTAACCTGCCTTGGGCAGTCTCAGAGAAACTGAAATGGGACAAATGCAGGGAGCAGAGAAGAGAAAATGAGGCAGTGAGGTCAATCCATAGAAGGAAAGATGCTCATCACTAATAACACAGGCCAGGCACAGAGCTGCAAACCAGATGTGAGCATTGGCACAGCACAGGGACAGGCAGGGTTGTGCAATGCTGGTGACAAGGAGTTTGCATTGGAGCTAAGCTGCCTGGTCTTGACATTTAGCACATTTTCAGTAGGAGCCCAGATCAGTCAGAGGCTAGACAGGGAATGATATAACTGTGCTAAGCTGTATTAAGGGTGATTTGTTGCAACAAGATCAAGGAAGCACAAGGTGCTTTCCTTACCTCAGTTTCTGTGTTGCCCTCTCCCTCCACTACTGCAGCTCTGAGGCTAACTTTGTGCCTCTCAACTTATCATTTCACTCTTCTTGAGACCCTGCGACAGGAGCTCCAGATATTACACAAGAATCACAATTTCCAATTGCAAATTAAAAGAAAAAATGCAATAAAGCCCATTTCTGATAAACCTGATTACACAGGGAATCTGAGCAGTGCTATCTGGAAGCTATAAAAGATAGGAATCAACTGCAAAGGCACCTTTTCCAAAGGCAGGCTGGTGATTTGGGGAAATGACATTATTTTGGGAGGTGCCAGGTGTGAAAACCAGGAGTGCCACACACACTTTTTCTGCCTGGTCAGCTTTTGCTGCTCCCCCAAACATCAGCCTTGCTGTCTCTAGTATCTGCATGAGACTAGTGTGCAGTAAGGTCCTTGGCTGCTTGATCTCTCATCTGAGAGATGAGCTGCATGCAACCCAAACCTGGGTCTGCAGGGAAGAATCAAGGCTCATCCAACCTATTCACTATTCATAGGCTTAGTCCAGCTCGTACTGCAATTTCTTCTCCACCAGAACACCCTGATGAGGGAGATTTATATCTTCACAACTAAAATCAAACCTATTAAAGGTGTAAAACATTCGTCATTTCCAGTGTTTGTCCACCTGGTCATCATATTCCAGCAAAATCTGTTAATCCAGATCCAACGAAGATGGTGGAATTTGTACATTTTCATAAGCAGGTTCACTTTCCCCTGGAGAAAACACCTCTTTTTCTTAGGACCTCCTTTTCTTAGAACCTTTAGTTATGTGATGCCCTCTACTGTTCAAAGTAAGAGTTGCATATTGGTTTATAAATAAAAAACGGTTATTTGTACCGTGTCCTACTCAGTACAATCCCTCTTGGTTTTAAATTGAAATTTGCCTTAAAAAAAACACCCCAAAATAAAAAAAAACCCACCCAAAATAACAAAAACAACTAGTCGAGCTACAATACAAAAAGCAAAGGTAATATTTCAAACACAGTCCTCTCGGTTTCTGAAGAAATAAATCTAAAAGCAAGTAGACCAAATCTTGTGCCTCACATCCCCCCTACAACTTTTAGCGCGGTCCCGAGCCCACGTGTGCGGTTTTTTTCCGGTGACGGTCCCCGAACGCGTAACTACTTTTTGCACATTGGGAGAAAATCGCGGGGGTGGGGGGAGGTCGGCGGGAGGGGTAATTTGCTGCGGGAACGACTTAAACCAGGCACGAGGGGAAACTTATTGCTTCATGTTATCGAGCGGGCGCCTCACGGCCGTGACGTCACCACAACGACCCCGCCCAACGACGGACGGACAGAGCTGCCCAACTCTCCAGGCTCCGCCTCCCGCTTCCGTACGGTCCTGCCGGCAAATCTCTCCCGGCCTCAACTCGTTTCCTAGAACCGCAGATGCACAGAACGCTTTGGGATGTAATGCGCTTCAAACATCATTTTCCAACCCATCCTGCTTGTGCTCCCGCAAAAGTCTTCCTAGCTGCCGCCGCAACCGGAACCTTCGGCGGGGACTTGCAGTTTCCAGGCGGCCCGGGCGCAGTGCACCGCGGTGCCCGGAAGTAGCGGCAGCAGCCCTGTGGGTCCGCGGCCGCGGTGGCTCCGCCTGCCCTTGCCCGGGGCGCCAGGAGCGGTGGCGGAGCCCCGGCCGGTGCCCGCGGTGTGTGCGGCTCCTCCGGGCCCTTTTAGGCCGTTAGGATGTGGCGGACGCGTGCGGCGGCGGCCTGGTGAGCGGGGCTGGCCGTGGCAGGGGTCAGGGCGGGCGCCGCGGGCCTGGTCGTGAGGGGTGAGCGGCCGCTAGAGCCGCGACCTTCTCCCGCCTCTTCAGACCTCGGGGCCTCCGCCCTCGGGCGCGCTGTCAGCTGGAACACCCGTCCCGGCTGAGCAGGGCCTGAGCACCCGTGAGCACGGAGCTGTCCGCGGGGGGAGGCCGGAGCCGCGCAGGGGGTCGGGGTGCGAGGGCTGCGTGTGAATGGCGGGGGGTGCCCAGGCCGCTGGGATGGGGCTGCTGCTCCCCGACGGGGGGAATTCCTTATCCTTCAGCTCCCCTGGGGGTGCGCTGTGGAAGGGAGCTGCGTCTCCCCATTCCCGCCCTCCTCGGGAGTTCGGGACTACTTCGTGCCCAGCCGCTGGCTCTCCTCAGCAGCTCCCAGCCCCTCCTGTCGCTTTTCACCCTTTTTCTGCACCATTCCAGACAGAAGCAGTGAAACTGAATGGCCGGGAACTTCACAGGTTCCGTGGAAGCTTTGTGAGCAGCAGCAGGACAAGAAATGTTGTCTAGTGCTGAATGAGAAAGAAAATGCCACAGTCAATACCACAGCCCTTGTCTGAGGGTTTGAAGGACTGCTTTGCAGCCATAGCCATTAGAAGTGAATATAACCTGGTTTTGTAGAAAATTTGTCCTAGCTGCTATGGGATTCTTTTAACTTCTAAACTGGAACAATATATGTAGAATGTTAGGTATGACTTCCAAGTGGAATGCTTGGCCATCAACAGTAACAGGACATGTTTTCTGGTTTTATAGGGTACCTGTAATCTCAGTGCAGTGTAAGAGTAGTCAGGTGGCAGCCCTGTAATCTGCCAGACTCTACTGGCAGTTACTTGTGTCTGGAAGGCTATTTTTTGTTATTCAAAACAGCATTCCAGAGCCTTCAAAACTGGAGGTCATCAAATTCTTCATTTAATAGCATTGTTTTGGCACCCTGTTTGGTTTAACCACTTTTAAGTGAAGATCACTTCTTGTGGCAGTACTTCTGGTTTTTTTTATTGTTATGTAGCCACTTTTGTATTGGTGCTACCTGTGGTTAATTTCAGAGTCTCCTGTGATTCCATGTCAAAGAGAAACTTGCTATTGCTTTAGGGATTATTCTGCTCCTGCTTATTATCCTCTTTCTAGATACTGTTTGTTATTGCAAAGGCACTGCCTTCTAAATAGCTCAGGACAGCAGCAAGAGAGAACCCTTCAGACTCATGGTGACTTTTATGAACAAGAATTTTCACAACAGTCAGTGGAGTTTCTTTTTTTTATCCATTACACTAAATGAAATTTCTAAACAGAAATCAGTGGGACAAATTGGCCTTTTAATAGAGGAATATATCTCCATTCACAGAAGTGCTTTTATTATAAAGTCTTCCACTTCTTTGGACAGGAATGTGCCTGACACAGTGTCCTCTCCAGACCATGGGAAATCTCAAGGCAAAGAGCTGCAAAGATACACAGCATGTGTTTAAAAATGCTGTAATATTTTCCATTTCATAGGATTTATTCTCTTTAAGAGCTGTTAATTTCTATGGTTTAGGATTATAGGATGAATAATTTGCCTCCTTATTGGTGTACACTTTCTTCTTTTGTATTTCCCCTCTTTGTAAGTAAATTCACTTGATAATATTGAAAACTTGGAAAAAGACATCAAGGGAGAAGCATTAATGTCAAGAACTGTAACTTCACTCAGGTTTTGCATCCAGTGAATGATTTCCTATTAACCATTCTGATATAATTGTGAGACTAATAAACTGCAGAAGAAATTGCCTTTGTAGAGCAGTTGGTTTTTCCCTAAACTAGCAAAGCTACCTCAAAATGTTGAATTGTACAAACTGAAAGTACACAGGGAACTGTATTTAAACCTATACGTTTGTTTTAACATAGGGAGGATTGATAAGATTCTTATGTTTTAACATGTGCTTTTTTATGGCTGAGCTCTGTTTTCAGAGTCCAATCTTTCAGACTGAAATTCTCCTTCTTGCATAAATCTTAATTACTTCAGTGAAGTCTCTGACACCCATGTGCAGCCATTTCCAACAGTAAACTGTGTGACTGATAAAAACCCAATAATGCTGTAATCATAGAACAGCAGAATGTTAGAGTGAAGTAACTGAAAGAAGTCATTAAATCTGTTCTTTAATTCAAAAGGAAAAATCTACTTAGCAAACAGAAAGAGCAAATATATCTTGCACTGGAAATTATTTTTTGTATTTTGGCTGAAATCTGAAAATCCTCCACATACTTCTACTGAAGTTTTACTAAACTTCTTTAAAAGATTTTGTGTAACAAGATGGGCCAAGCTCCCAGGTTTTCTCTGATGGGATCATGGTCTTCTGTGGACTCTGAGCTCCTGTTGGTCCAAGCTGTGTTTTACTATAGACTTGTTACTTTCCTTAATCCAGTGTGGACGTTAAATTTAGTTCATAACAGACTTCATAAGTGTTATTTAAGGTTTTATTTCTGTATTCACTACAAAATGCTCTGCCTGTTAACAGTGTTTGCCACTTTTTCTTTTCCTGATGGCATGCCAATGATAGCTGGAAATTCTACACTCACAACACTGCTCTAACTGCTCTGTAACCAGCTAGATACACTCACAGCTCTGCTCTCATTTGCCTGTAATCAGCCAGATACACTCAACACTGATCCAATTCCTCTGTAACCAGCTAGATACACTCACAGCACCGCTCCAATTCCTCTGTAACCAGCTAGAATGTAATGGGAATTGTTTCTAAAGAGGATATTGAATTAATGGTGTATTAAGGAAACTTGTAACTTAAGATTTGTTCTTTCTTTCTCTCAGTGCCATCTGCCGGAGCCTGGCGAACAGCAGCTGTGGCATCAAGAGAAAATCCCCACTGCAAAACTTGCACCTCGCTTCCCGGAGTATCCGTCACCCCTGCTATCCAAGCTCCAAGTTCCAAAGGCCTCCCTTAAGGATATCAGTTCAGCTGTTCTCTTCCCTTAGTCGTCTCCCCCCGCACAAAACAAAACTTTTGAATGTCAAACATGGATTCCAGTTCCACAGGAACTTTTGGCCAGCCAGGCTGGCAGCAAGGCTGCTCAGAATCCGCTACCTTGTACTGGGATCTGCTGTGGGTGGTGGCTATACAGCCAAGAAGGTATTTATCCCTGGAAGCTGGTGTGTTTTGTCTTTGTTGTTGGATACTTCCCAACGGTTATTCTTGGTATATCCACAGAAATACAAGGTGGTGGTGTTTGGTTGACTAATGGCAATAAATATGGGTGAATTGTTTAGAGGATTAGTGTAGATTTTAAAAAGCTCTGAGTAGTAGTATTCATATCTCAAGGGTGGTGGGTTAGTCTGTTTATATAGTGATAGGACTGGAGGGAGTGGATTGAAACTAGAGAGGGGTCAATTCAGACTAGTCTTTAGGAAGAATTTCTTCCCCATGAGGACAGTGAGACACTGGCACAGGTTGCCCAGAGAGGTGGTGGAAGCCCCATCCTTGGAAGTTTTTAAAGCCAGCCTGGATGGGGCTCTGAGCAACCTGCTCTAGTGGGAGGTGTCTCTGCCATGGGCAGGGGGGTTGGAACTGGATGAGCTTTAAGGTCCCTTCCAACCCTGGCAATTCTGTGATTCTATATGTAGGAATTACTTTTCAATTGATTGCCCATATGCCTCTCTACATATATTTCTACCTATGTTTCTACTATATATATATGTTCTTTTTTCCTTTTTGTATTAGACATATGATCAGTGGAAGGACATGATGCCAGATCTCGATGAATATAAGTGGATTGTTCCTGACTTCATTTGGGAGCTCGATGAACATATTGACTTCGGTATCACAAAAGCTAAAGTATTACTCTAAGACTTAAATATAAGGGTGTAGGTCCTCAGGGCTTCTCTCCAGTAGCATCTTTATAGCTGTAACTTTCATGAAATGTTGTTAGAGTTTGGTGTGTGTGTTGCCAAATTATTTGTATCAGTGGGTTTATAAGAAGAAACATTGCACTGATACACTGTAATTCATCCTTTCATTTGAGAATATTCTTGGTCCTTTCACAAGGATATATAATCCCATTATTGAGAGGAGAGGTGCAGCATGATCAGGGAGGCTTACACAGGTTTTGGCAATCTTAACGAGCAAAATTCATTCTTTCTAGATGAAAAGTAAAAAATAGAAATAGGTAAGTAAAATATAGGTGTGAATAAAAGGCCACCTGAAAATTCAGAATAGTGAACCTGCATCTACAGAATTATCTTGAAGATACAGAAGAAAATAAATTGAAGAATATAGACTCTGTTTTCTTGAACCTTCTGGTTACACTGGTTTGTTTTTTCTTTTTTTTTTCAGATGAATGATTGAAATCTAAAAACCAGTTATTTCTTATATATACAGACTAGTAAGGTGGTGTTCTTTATTTAAAAAAAAAAGTTTATTTTTCTTCATGTATGAGCATTGCTTAGAGAAATGCAGAGACTGAATAAGTGAGAAAAATGTTTTCTTGATTTTATTTCCAGTGACACTACATTTTTATAATAAAGTCAACAACCTTGTTTTTTTTAAAAGGTTGAAAAATTGGTTTAATTAACTGAAAAATAAGCTTTGCACGAGGTGTGCATAGTTACAGTGACATGTAATTTAAAGCATCCTCTACAAAGTGAGAGGGTAATGTATGAAATATGGTGAAATGCAGCAATAAGTTTTAGACATTTTTACAGCACCTGAGGGAACCAACTTATCAGAAAGTTCAAAGTCTATAAAAGGAGTTGGTTTTTCATATCTGATTAAGTTTCTCAACACTAATGGGGGGAGGTGCATGTGGGAACAAACTGTTGGTTGGTTTTTTTTAAGAAAAAAAGTTGTTTCAATTTTACAACCTAAGCCACTTCTCTTCACAAAAAATAATAGAAAAACAAAACAAAACCAAAAAAAACCAAAAACAAACCAAAAAAACCAAACAAAACCTTACTCATTATCTGTTTTACTGTTTTCCTAGAAAAACTTATCAAAGCCCTTCCTGATCTAGAGGAACTTGCCAAACTTCTGCCTGACTTTGACAAGATTGGAGAGAGCTTCGCTTCACTGAAAGGATTTTTTTCTCCTGGTGAGAATAATTTTTCAGCTTAGTTTTAATTTTGAAAACAAAAGCTGTTACAAGATGAGATTAAAGGTATGTCCTTAGACACTAAAAGAAAGTGGATCCTGAAAATACCTGCCTTTTCATTGAGTATCTTGTCTGAAAGTGTTGTGGACACAGGTAAGTTTAATGTATTTTTAAAAGCAAGAATTCTAGTAGCAAGTGCAGAGAACCAAAAAGTGAAATTGAATAGAAAACTAGAATTCTTGTACAAGTCAAAGCAAGCAGATTGAAAGCTGAATTGCTGCAGCAAGTCATAGAAGCTGAACGTGTCCATCTGGAATTTGGAGAAGGTGAGAATGGCACTGAACAGCAACTGTTAGAGGAAAAAGCAGTTGTGTTATTGGGAATGATGGTTCTTAATGTTGCAAGGAAGGTATTATTTGAGTTGAATAATATTTTCCATATGGACACAGCTCCAAAAGAAATTGCTTGAAGTTTTATCTTAGGTCAGGGCTGTGTTTCAAAGGAGGAGGTGGGAGTTCATAACAGACAAGGGCATGGTTTGTTGACCCAGTATGTCCTGGTAGTAGCAGGCTTAATGATTTTCAGGTCTTGGGAGAATTAAATAAGACATTTCTGATGGGTGGTCTTCTTAAAACTGATTGATTTGATCACAATATCTGCCTGGCTAATGAGCAAGGCTCAAAACTTCACCCAGTCATTCTCATAATAAGGTGCAAGATTATTTCTTTTACATAGCAGATAATCTTTCATGAATACAAATCTGTCTGTGATGTGTCCTAGTCATTGCTCTAAGTGTATTTGCAAATATTTCTGGATTGGTGTGTACCTAAAAAGGGTGTTTTCATTTTCTTAAAACACTGTCAGTAGCGGAACATGAAAACCCAGTGAGCACCTAAATAAGAATGAAGTTCAATAATGACAAGTAGATTACAATCTCCTATATATTTTGGCTGCTTAAAATTTTGGCTGTTTGAAATTGTGGTGTTACTGAGTGGTACTGTGAGATGTCACCTATTATTTGTTATGCTCCCATGGGCATAATTTCCATTTCCGATTGTGTGATCCTCCAAATGAGACAAAGATTCCTCATTTTTTTTTTGCATTTTGTTTTGTACTTATAATTTGTATTTCCCCTCTTTTGCTGATTTTTCACAGGTTACAATTTGGTTAGTGAAGTCATAGGAGCTTCTGATCTACTTCTGTTGTTAGGTGTGTAAAAGCCCTTTTTACTGCCCTTAACCTGCCTCTTTAAAGCAAACTGCAAAAACACTGCTGTACTAAGAGGAGTGAGTATCAATGTAAGCACAGCTGTTTATAGCAATTTAATACTGAATTACAAACACTTTCCAACAATTCTAAAAATACTTAGATCCTCCCATTGTGAAAACTGGTAAA
>VYZU01073352.1:0-10253 GCA_013401355.1 Ceyx cyanopectus | reverse complement strand
ACTAATTGGCCTTAATGTCCTTGAGCAGCCCCATCTGAGCCCCACACCCTGCCCAAATGAAGCAGGGTACTCCATTTAAGCTCAGTCATGAGACCACCTTATCTTGGTCTGTGCTGTGGGTGGGCTTCTGCCCAGCCTGATCTGGATTGATGTTGGACCTATATTGCAGCCCCCTTGCTTGCTGCTGGATGGCTCTATCCCCACTCCATCCCATGGTGTTGTTGATGGTCTATCAGTGGCTGCCTACCCTACTGAAGTCACTGAGATCCTGGTGTGGGGCAGCATCAAGAACCTGCTCTGCTGAGCAAGTCCTTTGCTGTGGAACCTCCGTGTGAATTACAAGGAGATGGCAGAGATGAGGAAGTTTGTTGAAAGCAAGTGAGAAAGGACAGCTAGAGATCTTAGCACTCACAGGCTGGTGAGATGGAAAGATTATTTAAAGACATCATCCTAGCATCCTCCAGTAGATGTATTACAAGCTTCAAGCAAGGTTTCAGAAAAGGCTAAGCAGAAGGATAAAAAAGGCATATATAAACAAAAAGGCATCATTTAAAAACCCCCTAGCTATGTCTGAGTGAAGAAAAATAAAGAGGATCTTAAACTGTGGAAGGTTCAGTGTGACAACATATGGGAGCAAGCCAAGAAAAAGTCTGAGAAACAGCTTCCAAGAAGCATTACAAGAAAATATGGGCTCTGTCAAACACATCAAGAGCAAGAAGGCTGCTGGGGAGGGCCAGGAGAGACTCCAGCTTTAAAAACAAAACAAAACCAAAAAAGAAGCTCAAAGAAGTTAAAGCTGTAGTTGAAAACTAAAGCTGCTGCTGTGCCCTAGGGCAGGGAGGTGCTAGAGGGAATGCCCCTTCAGGGGAAAAAGGCTTTGGAGAGGATTGGAGGAGCCATAAAGCTGTGATAGCATGATACTGTATCAGACAGTGGTAATGGACACATGGACAAATATGGTCTACTGGAGAGAAGTCAAAGCAGCTCTGGCAGTAGGAAGAGATTTCTTCAAACTTATCAGCTCTCTCTGAAAGGCCAATGAGCATGTGCCTTGAGCAGAGTCATGGGGGACCAGCCCCTTGGTCTGCAGGAGACCTCTTGGATAGGCTCTCCAGACCCCAGGCAGCTGCAGGGAGAAGCTTATCTCATGGATGACAATGTGGGAAATGTAGCACACAACATGCAGGGGACATGGTTTATTCTCCTTGTCAGGAATAATAATCCTAGGGAAACATGGGATGAGGTTATGCTGTTAGTAATATTATGTGTATGGGTAGAAGGGCCAAGCAGCAGATACTGTGCTACCTAGATACAGCACCTGGGAACTAGTGAGGAGCTGCTGGAGGGTCTTGTGAGACTGGCAATGAAGTGGCTGTTGAAATTCCTCTTAGAGCAACAGAAAATTATATACACAGGACAAACTCAGTCCCAACTGTGTATAAAATGGTGGGCTGTAATAAAGTGATTTTTAAGGAGTATTTGAAGATGTAACAGAGGTCAGTGAAAGCATCAGTGTAGCAACAATGACTAAAACTAATGTCACACTACAAAGTGGTGGAAGAGTGATAACAAAGATGACAACGGAACAGAATTGTGTGGATCAGCCACACCTGGAGGAGTGCAGTCTACAGAGGAAGAGGCTGCAGGAGACCAGGCAAGGTAAATATGGGGCTGTGAGGCTGGCTGAAGTGCATGCTTTAAGCAAAGAAACTGTCACAACCCCATGCTCCTGCTCATGCCAGTGATGGGAATTTGCCTTGCTTTTGGGCAAGCATTATCAGTTTCAGATGATGAAGGGGAACTTCTCCTGAGCTCCCCCCAGGACAGGGAATGCCACCCTTGCTCTCATCTAAAAAACAGTACTAAGGAATTTGCAGCTGCAAGAAAATCCTCACTATGTAATTCACATGTAAAGTCTTTTACCAAGCTTTCTCCTTAGGTGAAGGATTGAGCACACTGCCATTGTGGGGAGACTTGTGCTGGAGTCCCCCTTCTACCTCTGCTGCTCACCAGACTCCCTCCAAAGCTCTGCACATTTCAATCAGCATGGAAACGGCTGGGGTCTGGAGCCTGCATGGGTTCCCAAGGGGTGAGAAGCCTGGGAAGCAACAGCACAACCTCAGCAAGATTTTGAGGTGAGCACTGGGGTAAGGGGGACGAGGATGAGTGCCATAAGCAGGTCAGAGCAGGCACTCTTCACAGAGATGAGCATCATGAGAGGAGCCAGGGCTGGCTAATCCACATGCAACGAAGTTGCAAGCCGTTAAGACAATTTTGGGGAACTTTAGAGACAGGGCTGGTTTTGCCTCAAAAAGGCAACTACCTTCCTGCTCTTCTGCTCCTCATCATGTTTTGCAAACATTCAGGTCTAAGGACAGCATGCTTCTTGCTCTAGACACACATAGGGGAGCAGATGAGGCTGAAGGGTGGGTTTGGGGCAGCCCAGACTCACCCAGCAGAGAGGGTCCCAAATCAGAGAGGAGAATTTGGGACTGCATCAGTGCTTGCTCCTCCGAGCGTCTTGGCCACTCACAACATCCTGCTGAGCCCCCCACCAGAAGCCTCCCATGCCAGATCAGAGCTGGGCCATGCCAGTCCCCACAAGAGATGCTCATCATGGGAATGTGCTGTAGGAAGATCCCCTCTGCTCCACACCAGAGCCCTCCAGGGAGACAGGCCCCTAGCATCCCCATGCAGGCTGGCTGCTCTCACCTCTCCAGGCACGTGTGGGGCAGCGCTGCTAATCCTTTGCACATCTTGGCAGGCTGTGGTTTTCCTCGGCCGTAAGAAGAGTGGGAGCGATGGCTAAAGCAGGCGGCAGCAGCTCTGTCTGCAGCCCAGCTTCCCCCTATCGCTCCTATATTGCATCAGGATCTGGACCCTTGCCAGCCCCGTAACCAATGCTGTCCATCCCGCTGCAGCTGGCCCCAGCCCCAGCAGCTTCTGGATTTTGTTTTCTACTCTCTAAGCTCACAGGGGTGGAAAAATCTGGTTCCTCTAGGGTGAGATCAGGTAATCAAATTGGAAGGGTCAAGCTTCTGTCTGGGGGGCTTCAGAAAACCTAGAGGTTTTTTCTTAATGACATATCAGGCTTCAGGGTAGTATTCAGAAGAGCCAAGTAGAAATGCTTCATTCAAGTAAGGGTTTTTTTCAGTGGAAAGTGTCACTTTCATAGATACAAAAGTGTTTAGGAGCAGGTTTGCTGTTGATTTAAAGGCTATGGCTAACATCAAAATATCCACAGCTTCAAGAGTGGTTATCAGCTGGTGGGTAGCAGTTGACTTCTGCTCTAGAACAAATTAATTTTAATGTAAACTTTAAAAAATATATATGTAACAATAGCAAATTTTCTGGTCTTATCTGACAGTGATTCTTTGAGACCAAAAAATGATTCCCATCTAGAATTTTAAGTGGAAAATTTAGGCCCTTTATCCACCCCCCTCAGAGCAGTAAAACATGTGCCACAGCCTGGAGATGTCTGTGATTGTGAGATGTGGGGCTTGAGCAGGAACAGGTCCTCACCTCCTGGTGTGTGGCTCTGCCCCACTGGAACACAGTCCCTCTCTCACCTAAAGCCTGGGTGCTGCACCACACCCTGGTGTTTGTTTGCTTGGGTTAGAGCTCTGTGATTGCTCCACTGAAACTTGAAATCAGGGAAGCAGTGCCTGCCTGTTTTTGTGACATCTGCGACACGAGCTCCTCCTGGCCTCAGACAGGCACCCAGGCGCAGTGTAAGTGCAACCCCATCGAGGGAGGCTGTCTGCTAAGAGGCAAATTGTGGCAAAACCTGGGACCAGCCTGGCTCCAAGAGGTCCTGCTTGTTGGCTCCCCATGGCCACTCAAGAAGGAGGATGAGCTGCAGTGGAATAATTCCCAATATGGCTTAGCAGTGCTTGGAGTGGAGGGGGTAGCCATGGCCATCCTGGGTATTTCCATCTTGCTTTCCAGTCGGGATGTGACAGCCTCTCATGTCTGCAGGGCTGGACTAGAGCCGGCTTAAGGAAAAGGCCTCAAACAGGCAAGGTGTCCATGGGGACCTCAGTGCCAACTCTTAGGCAGTTTGTATAGTAGAACTTGCTCACACCCACCCCACCCTGGTGCCAGTACCATTACACCTGCTCTGGTACCAGCACAGAGGGTGTGCAGCTCTGCTCTGCCTCCTGCTCCACCACAGCCAGGGCATCCCGCTTAGGGTGTGGGCTCAAGGTTCACCCTGAAAATCTGCTGTGTGCCTGTCCCCAACTTTGGCTGCATGGATGATGAGGGAAACGAGTGTCTAAGTGCCTTGTTTAATGTAGTTTGGAGCTTGGAATAGCAGACCTTGTCCCAACCTGGATATCCACATTCCAAGAGCACTAATGGCCTTAATTTCCCCCAGCTGCCACCCTAACCAGGACTACATTTAAGCTCAGACCTGGACTCTCCCCGCCTTGAGCAGTGTCAGAGGTCTACCTGGCTTTGTTTACTGAATGGACTTTGGACCTGTGCTGCAATCCTGTCTCCTGCTGTTCTGGGATTATGAAGCAATCCAGCATCCAGGTTTTAGCAATGTGAGTGCAGTAACCAAAAGCTAGAAGGCTGATAGAAACTCCTTGGAGAGCCTGGGTTAGCTTTTTAGTGGTTTGTAATGGAAATCTGAATTAAAAAAAAAAGAAAAGTAAAGGTTAAAATTTCAGAGGATGAGATGCTTGAATGAGGCTTGCCTGGGTTTGGGCTGATTAGAGACCCCCAGATGCACCCAAGCAGGAGTGCCAGACCTCTGGTCTGGGTGGGCTGCCTCTTCCTGCTGCCTGGAATTAATGTGCCCAGCAGCCCTTCCTGGGACTGGCAGAGAGAGGAAGAAAACAGTGGCAGCTGCAGAGGATGGAGGTACTTCACAGACTGCTATCACAATGTCCTTTTCACATAAGGAGTCAGGGAGAGGCTTTCTTAGTAGCATGGAGGTGCCTTACCCCAGGTTGGGGATGGACCAGAGCACACACACCTCCCCACACATCCCCCTGCTTCTTGTAGCCTTGGTAAGTCTGTTGGGCTCTGACAGTTGCCCTCGTGGCCAGAGAGCATGGCTGAGGCCGTTCGTTTGTGAGCAGGGATGTCACCAGTTTATCCCAAGTGCCAGGTCAGTGCCTGCCAGCTCAGTATCTGCTTTGAAATGCTCCTTTGAAACAGAGGTGCTGTTGCCAGATGACTGAGCACCTCCTGGCTTGGATATGAGTGGGTGGGACTGAGGGCTGGGTGATTGGTGCCAGTGGTTCTCACAGCTCCAGGGCTGGGAAGGGCAGTGGGGCCATGGGACTGCATGGGAAACCCTTGCAGCCTTGCACTCAACTGCTGAGCCATTGGGAACACAGCTATTTTTTACTCATTATTCTTCAGTAGTAAAGTCAACATTGGAAATCCTGGGGGAGCTCAGATCAGTGGGATCAGACAGTTTGTGTGAACGCTACCCAGCAGATATGGATCACCCTTACACATTCTCCTTCCAGCTGTAGCTGGGGCTGTGTGTCCCTGGCAAGCTGATGGCCATACCAGGCATGGCAGGGGTATAGCTCCAGCTCTGCAGACCTCTTGCTGCCTAGAGGAGCCCAGATCCTTTCCCTGCAAGATCCCATGGAGGAATCAGGTCTGTCTTCTAAAGACTTTAACCTGTTTTACCTTTTTAATCCTGGGTGGGCAAATTCACTGGTCCTGTGTTTGCTATAGTTCAGTGGCCCATGAGCTACAATCTCTTCTGTGGCCCCAGGGTGGGGGTTTAATGAATGCAGAGAGAAAGTTGGGGAAATTGATGTTCAGGAAGGGCTATGAAACCCATGTGAGAGGGTGGTAAGTAAGATGCACAGCTGCAATCCCAGCATACAGTATATTTTATCAGGGACTATCTGAAAGACTGGAGAAGAAACCATATACTGCTGAGCAGAAATGGGTTACACAGAAAAAGTGTGTATTTCCCGCAGACCTTTGTCCAGTGTTTGGTTTGTGCATTTCAAGGCTTTGAGTGCTAAGAAAATATTTCCAATAAGAAACTACACAGACCTTCCTTGTCTTCCCACGACAGCTTAATTTTTTAAGAGCCCTTCTGGGAGAGCTTTTGGAGATCCAAGTGCACTCTGAGGACCAGTTTATCTTGTGTACACAATAACTGGTTTCCTCCAAGGGCGCTCTGGGTTTGTGCCTTGCAACTGTCCCCTCAAAAGCCACATGGAATCTCCCATTACACCAGATTATTCTTGGCTCTGTTATTTCAAGATTTTTTTATTCTAACTTGCTTTTATAGACATTAGCTTTGCTGTTTTGCAGTTTCCTGGTTCCCACTGGAACTTTTTAAAAATTAGCATAATTTTTAACAACATTGGCTTTCTGGTAGAGGGATCACTGTAATTCTTACCCAGGCAACTATTTAGCACTTATTCTGAGTGCTCCTTCTGTCAGATTTTTAACCATGTGTTCTAAAAATGAGAAATAAAAATATATTTATTTTTGTTTTCCTGTGCCTTGGGACAGTCATGCTAATGTGTCCCCTCTAAGGACTGAACCTAGTGAAAGTTCTGTGACACAACAACGGTTAATGCAAGTAACTCAGCAAGTATTTCCGTGATGGCTCTTTCCTTCTTACAGAGCCTGATCACGTCCTTTCCCCAAGGTTCTCTGGAGAGCTTTCTGCTTCTCATATAGTCATGATTAATTTTTATGCCTTCAGTATACTTTCCTCAGATCTTCTGCAGCCTGCCTTTCACTGGTAACTTCAGAGCTTGTATTTTTTTTACACTCCCATATGTGTGCAATTTTCACTTATTTTAAAAGCTTGCCACTTCATGTGTTCATTTCCACTCCCCCGAGTAAGTACATCCTGTTCTTTAAGGCCAGCATACCTCTTATTTTCCTTTTGACATTAAAGTTACTGTTTTTGCACTCACCGTGACAATCTGATCAGTAATTACAGCTCTGTGGCCCTTTATTTGTTAGCTTTGAGCTAACCTGTGTGCATGGTTCAGGAGCCACTCAGGTATGACACAGTGTGGGGTTACACCATCTCACTGCCTCCACTAAGCTTCTGATGTCCAGCCCAATGATTAAAATGCTTGTCTAGAAATGACACAGGGGATCCCAGCTCCCTCTGCTTGCTGCACCCAAGTCACTGACACAGGAGACACGGGTGAGGTCGAAGAGGAGAAAACCCTGAAAAGCAGCATTACCCAGAGCACTGGGACTCTGGCCAGCTGGGAATCTGGAAGTCACGTAAGTCCTATGTCCCAGCTGCAGAACTGCCAAGTTCCTCGACCCCAAGCACAAAGCCTGAGAAAAGCTGGGGCCACGGCTGGGACATGGTGCTGCTCCTCATGCCTGTGCCCCAACAGGGACCTGCTCCTCTTCCATTAGGTGTTTATGCTACTACAGGTCCTAAAGTGACACCTGAAATCTAAAGAGCAGCATCCCTGCAGCAGCCCCTCTGCACCCAGTGCAGATCAGTGAGGAAAAGATGCATGCTGCGTGTTTGCAGAGACCTGCTGAGGGCAGAGCCAGAACCCCAGGCACATCAGCTATTGCTGCTGAGCTTCCTCTTCTGCCGTCCCAAGTGGCACTGGTGCCACTGTGCTCTCTGCAGGCTGCAGCCTTAGCACAGGCAGCAGTGCATTGACTGCTTTCCTGTGTGGCCACTTGCTCATGTGTGTTCCTTGAAGTGT
Organism: Ceyx cyanopectus; assembly: GCA_013401355.1. Classification (NCBI taxonomy): domain Eukaryota; kingdom Metazoa; phylum Chordata; class Aves; order Coraciiformes; family Alcedinidae; genus Ceyx; species Ceyx cyanopectus. The sequence continues at coordinate 2,571 of VYZU01073352.1, read as the reverse complement.
TACAAAAGTGACAGTGTTGTTCACAGTCAAGTGTGCTGGCAATGTGCAGGACACAAACAAATTTCAACACAAAAGTTGCAGAAAGAGACTAGTCACAGGATTTTATTTAAGGCCTGAATTCAAGAAATTGCCTGGATTACACCATTTTTACCCAGATTTGTGTGCTGGATCCAGGCAGCAGAGCACATTGTTTCTCCTCACCCACCAGCCAGCACCTGCATTTTTGATCGCTTGACAAAATCAGCTGCCATGCAAGGAAGTGCACCTCTATCTCCATATTAGCCATGCAAGCACCCCACTTCTCTCTCATGTGTGTTCAGCCTTTTCCCAGAAGAGCATATGAACCATGAAACAAGTTTTTTCCTTCCCATCCTTTCTGCTCTATGTGCCCTGCTGTGGCACTGCCTTTCCCAGCTTATGGATGGCCTCATTCTCAAGAACCTCCACCTTCCCCTCACCTGGCTGCAGCACAGTGGCCACCATAGCCCTGGCCACCGTTTCCACAGGCACTGAGTAAGCGGTGGGGAAAACACGAGCCACAATGCTCAGAAACTGCTGGGCCATCCACTCCATGGGCCTGGACTCCTGGCGTTTGCACAGCAGGACCCTACAAAGCAAGGAGATGAGGTGCATCAGGTTGAAAGCATGCCACAGGGAAAAGCTAGAGACTGCATTCCTCAGCTGTGCAGGAGGTCCATCCCAGCTTGATAAACCCATGTGGGGGCCATGGGGCTTTGGCAGCGTCCCAAAATGTGACTGAGACAGTAAATCCTTTTCCCTGCAGTGCTGCCAAACCCAGAACACCAGCTCTCCCAGGTATCAAAAGCATAATATAGTTGAGGAGATGCAGGTGAGCATACCCCTGCACAGGGTCAAGATGCGTGCAGAGATAAGCTATGACCTGCATCTCCAAGCCTCTGCTTTCAAAATGAAAGCTCTTCTCCTGGCATGGCATGTGACACTAACATTTAGACAGGCCATGGGAAACTGCTGTTCTTGAGAAGCAGTGTGCTCATCCATGAGATGCATTTGCAGCTTGTGACTTTCTCCATTTCCCTCCCCAGTTCCCTTAGGCATCCCTTCCCTCTTTCTCCATCTCCCATCTTGCTGCCCTGGCAACCCTCCACCTAAGTCAGGTGCCCTCCCTCCTCCACCACTACTCACGCTGGACGGAGAATGGTACAACGATCAAAACCAACTGCTTGAACCAGTTTCTCCACTTCTCCCTGTCAGAGCAGTCAGGCAGGATGAAAGGAGATGAGGATGACTGCAAGCACCACGCCTGCCGCACCGAGAATTGGCAGGAGGGAGTTGCTGGGCTATGGGCAGGACGGCACAAACACCAATGCGATGCTGGTACAGGCCAGGCACTGCCTGGACAATTAGAAGCTCTCCAGAAAAAGGCAGCATGAGGCCGGTGTCCATGATGGACACACTGACAGTCAGCAGCGCACCCTTGCAACCAATATGCTAACTGCAACTGGACGCTCCTGAGACAGCATCTGGACAGTGTGAAGGTTGGGGATCCTGGTATGAGATGCTGGCACACAGCTGTGAGTCCAGCAAACGTTGGGAGCTACAGCACAGAGCGTATGGGGAAAAAATGTGATGTGTGTGGTCCCATCTGGGGAGTCTGTGGGTTTTCCACATCTGGATGGTTCATGTTTTCACCTGGATACAACTCTGAGCCTCCCCACCTAACTGTAAGGCCACTCTACCTTGGGGCTGGGGAGGCAGGGTTTGGCTGAAGACCCCAGTAGGTCTTTCTGCTGGTTTGAAGGAGATGGATGCTACATGTGGGTGCTGTGCTGCTTTGGATGAAACCAGCAGAAAGAAATGTGCATGGCTGTCCTACCAGCACCCCTTCCCACACCCCCACCTCTGCCAGCACCAGGAGTACCCTCGAAGCCACCTGCATTTAACAGTTCAGCTCCCGATTCCTTTCCGAGCGTCCCAGGAGAAGCTCACCCCAGCTGCCCCCTCACCTTCACACGGAGGTAGAGGAAGCGGCTGTGCCGGTTTGCCCCCTGGGAGGACTGCAGGACAAAGTGTTTGCAGCCCCCTGCCTGTGCCAGCTCTGCCACCTGTGCCACATAGTCCCGGTCCACACGGACGAAGCCATCCTGCAGGTAAAAGGGAGAGGAGGGTGAAGGCAGTGGGGACTGGGGGCGGGCAGGCAGGACCCCTGCCCCGGCGCCCCACTCACTGCACCAGCCTTGGCCCTGGTGGTGCCCAGGCAGCAGAAACCAACGTCGTGTCCCTGGAAGGCAGCAGCGTGCTCGCCCAGCCGCTCGAAGTCCACCACCGCCTGCTCCTGCGGGGAGGCAGAGGGTCAGCGCGCTCGTCCTGCCCACCCCCTCAGTCCGCCGACCCCGGACAGAGCCCGAGGACCCCGGTCCCGCGCACCACGGCTGTCCACGTCTCTTCCTGGTCCAGGCTCAGCCGGCGCCGCCCGACCAGCGTCACCCTGGCGAAGAGCCGCCGAACCAGCAGCTCCCGCAGCAGCGCTCGGCCCGTCTCCCCCGACGCGCCCATCACGAAGCAGGCCCGGCCGCCGCTGCCGCCACCGCC